>CAUYUJ010017448.1:0-7500 GCA_963575745.1 Prorocentrum cordatum
AACAACAACGGCTCCCGCTTGAGACTTCCTCGATTTTTACTCAGGACCCCCGCTCCCGCTTGAGACTTCCGCGCAATTTACTCAGGAAAGGCGCTCCCGTCTGAGACTTCCTCGCAATGTAATCAAGACCCCCGCTCCCGCCTTAGACTTCCGTGCAATTTACGTGGGAACGGCGCTCCCGCTTGAGACTTCTTCGAATTTTACTCAGGACCCCCGCTCCTGCTTGACATTTCCGCGCAATTGACCCAGGAACGGCGCTCCCGCCTGAGACTTCCTCAAAATTTAGTGAGGACCCCCGCTCCCGCCTGAGACTTCCGTGCAATTTGCTCAGGAACGGCGCTCCTGCTGGAGTTTTCCTCGCAACTTAGTCAGGGCCCCCGCTTCCGCCCGAGATTTTTTCACAATGTACTCAGGACTGCGCTCTCGCGTGCGACGTCCTCACTAATTATTCTGGAATTGCGTTTCGGCGCTCAGGAACCACGCGCGCGCCAAGGACGCCTTCACAACGTGGTATCTTCCCTCTTCCTTCGTCCTTCCCCCCCCCCTTCCTCCCACTCTCCCTCGTTCTTCCCCTCCTCCTCTTGCAGGGCCCGCGCCAATTCCAATGGCGGGCAGAGAGATGTACGCCCCCGAAGGATTGTCCGCCCGTTCCGGTTTGCCCGTGCGTCTAAGCCCGCCGGCCCCAGCAAAGAGAAATAATCCCCCCGAAAGGGGTGTGATCGAAGACGAAGAGGGCGGGCATCGAGGGTGTAGGTTATACGTGTTGAATGACTCGCGGGCAAGTAAGAGCGTACAGCCTTAAAATGGTTGTTGTTGTTGTTGCTGTTGAATTCTCATTTCTGAAGAATAATTCATGTTGACCCCCCCTTCACTGGTGCATATTGTTTTTCTCAATCAAAGTGTGCCCCTCGACGCTCGCACCTGGTTTTTTGACAGGGAAAGTCTTCCTGCTCAAACTGGCCCTCTGGTCCCCAGGTTACAACAACAACGGCTCCCGCTTGAGACTTCTTTACAATTTAGCCAGGACCCCCGCTCCCGCCCGAGACGTCCTCGCATTCTATTTAGGAATCGCGCTCTCGCGTGGGACGTCCTTACAATTCTTTACGCTTCGCGTATCCCCACCAGCCCATCTCACAGCAGCAACTCTTGCGAAGCATGCCGACAGTCGTGTTTTTCAGGCGTGTGTCCGATTGGCCCCGCATATCTCCCCTGTTCCTCCTTCCTCCCGCCTCCTTGTACATCCTCCTTGTGGGGGGAGCGGGAGAAGGACGAGGCGGAGGAGGAGGGAGTCAAAGCGCTCCTCGTGATTTGAGTCGTTTGGGGTTTCTCGTCCTGGTGTCAGTCGTTCGGGCCCTTCTTCCTGGTGTGAGTCGTTCGGGCTCTTCGTGGTGTGAGTCCTTCGGGCTCTTCGTCCTGGTGTGAGTCGTTCGGGCTTCTCGTGGTGTGAGTTGTTCGGGCCCCTCATCCTGGTGTGAGTCGTTCGGGCCCCTCCTCCTGGTGTGACTCGTTCGGGCTCTTCGTGGTGTGAGTCGTTCGGGGCCCGCGTCGTGGTGTGAGTCCTTCGGGCTCCTCGTGGTGTGAGTCGTTCGGGCGCCTCGTCCTGGTGTGAGTCGTTCGGGCCCCTCCTTGTGTGTGAGTCGTTCGGGCTCTTCGTGGTGTGAGTCGTTCGGGCCCCTCGTCCTGGTGTGAGTCGTTCGGGCTCCTCGTGGGGCCTCTTGGGGGCCTCTTGGAGCCTCTTGGGGCCTCTTGGGTGCCTCTTGGGGGCCTCTTGGGGGCCTCTTGGGGGCCTCGTGCGGCATCTGGGGGCCTCTTGGGGGCCTCTTGGGGGCCTCTTGGGGGCCTCTTGGGGCCTCTTGGGGGCCTCTTGGGGGCCTCTTGGAGGCCTCTTGGGAGGCTCCTGGGGGCCTCTTGGGGCCATCTTGGGGCCTCTTGCGACCTCCTCTGAAGCGCAAAGGAGCGCTGCCCCCTGAGAAGGACAACATGAGCCCAAAACCTTTCTGTAAAATCAATGATTTTGCTATGAAGGAAGATGAGCGCGGCCCCCTCAGGAGGCCAAAATCGGCCCAAAACCGTAGTAAAATCAATGATTTTGGCTTCAAAGAAGAGGAGAGGGGCCTATCTCCCCCCCCCCGTCGGGGCCAGAATCCTCATGAGGGTAGTCGTTTTTTAGCCCTCCCAGGAGTCGGAAAAGACCCCTCCAACGACCCGCGGAACCCCCTCTCCAGGTCCAGGGGGAGGGGGTAGGGGGAGGGGTAAACCCCTCCCCGAAGGGGAAGAAGGGGGGTTGAGAACAGAGAGAGCTCCCTAAACTACTCACGCCCAAAGGGCTGGTGGGACTTGGACGCGCCGAGGGAAGGCCCGAGCGCCCATTTCACACGTATGCGTCTTCGAAGGTCGCCAAAGGCCCACCCGTCACCACAGCATTTCTTCAAGCACCAGTTCCCTTTCTGTTCCCTGTCCGCTCGACCTGAGTCGCCATACGATGGGTTCCATAGCTGAGGAGAGTGCTTCGAATCAGAGCATGGCTCGCTTCAACACTCTCGACCAGGACATTGCCGGCCCTCCCTCCTTCCCGTCCGATCGACCAGGACGGGATCTCAGCTTGCGGGCTCCTGAAAACTCCTGGGGCCTCCTGAGGCCTCGGGCCTCCTGGGACCTCCTGGGACCTCCTGCTACCTCGGGTCTCCTGGGACCTCCTGGGGCCTTCTGAGATGTCCTGGGATCTTCTGGGGTCTTCTAGGGTTTCCTGTGGCCACTCTGGTGCCTCCTCGGACCTCCTATGGCTTCGTGGGACCTCCTGAACTATATACTGCATGTTGCTTAAGAACATAGCATATATATTTCATTCCATCTGTATATTCTATGTTTTATGTATGTGTGTATGCATATGTACACATATCAATTTATGTAGATATACACACTCGCACATGCACACTTATACACGCATGGAAACAAGCACAATACTGGCGAACACAATGTAACAGAAGCATGAGTCGCGCTGTTCGCACGCATCCAATACTTGAAACTAATCACAGCCCCGAAAACGACCACGCACCCTTTTTTCCGAATGTTGGATGCCGGTGCACACCGCGAGGGCTCGAGACGGCCAAACCGCGCCCCAAGAGTAATAGCATACTTCGGCTTCATGCGGGACGGCGTCTCTATGTCTGATTCGACGAGGTGAAGGGCGACGGCGCACGTTCTTTTCCCCGCAAACACCCAACGCTATTCACTTTCGTTACGCTGGAGACTAGTAGTTCGCTGGGCACGCAAGCGTTGGAGGAGGGAGAACGAGGAGGGAAAAGGGCAAGGGTGCTGTGCGACGAACCCCCGCGGCCCAAACGGCCACGAATCTAAATATTAAACGCACAGCCTGCAACCCAAGTGGGAGAAACGATGGGGGAGGAGAGGAAGGAAGTGCGAACGACAGGCAGCAGCGGACCAGTGCGAGCACAGCGCTAGAACAATTCCCTGATTTCTATCAACCCCAAGGTGAAAGCAGCGCTCTAGCACCTAGACCTCCTCTTGGTGGAGAAGGCAAACATTGACTTGTGCCCAGTGTCCCCAATATTCGCGCGGACCGCCTGCAAGATGTCCTCTTGCACCCTCGACGGTCCTGAACGGCGCCTACGCTCTTCTGGTATAGCAGGCACATCGCCCGAAAAAATCGTCGGCTCCCGCACGAGGTCTGGTCGAAAAGCTCGAATGAAGATGTCGCGCCAGCTTTGAAGTCGCAGTGCAGGATTTGCACAGTGGTGCGCGTGCTGAGAGCCCGAGTAGTTAGCATCCGTTCACACGTCGCCCACATGTTCAGCTCCGCCGCCAACGTCCTCTTGTCGATGCGCACGACCTGGCGGAAGTTGTTGTTGAGCATGTGGTGGACCTGCTTGTTCCGCGTGGTCCTCGCCCGGAAGACCTGGTTCTGCGCTGCGCCTCTGTGAGCCGGCTCCAGAAGCGGATGTTGTTCATGTAGAACTCGGCCATTCTGGTTGGCACGCCGCGAGCTGCGCGCGGAGCGTGCCCTTGTCGTACTTCACATCCATCCTCTCGGGGTACACGCGGACCACCGCCGCGAGTAGCCCCGTTAACACTCCCCTCGAGCGCGCAGGAAGGTTCGGATCCATGTCTTGCAACACCTTCTTGGCCGCGCGGAAGCCAAGGCCGCCATTCCGAATGTGTTCGATGGACTCCATCTCCGCGGCCGTGGCGCGCGGCGCCGGGCCGCCGCAGAAGAAGGGTTCACTGCGGCGGGAGATGTCAGGCACGCTGAACTTGCCCATCACCGCGCGAAAGATTAAGCCCACGGCTGTCGGCCGCATCCGGCGCTTCGATGTGTGGGTGTCCACCGCGAAGGCCAGACGCATGGGGTCCAGTGAGATGCCCTCCAGGTTCGGGAAGAGTTCGACGAGCTCCCCATGCATCTTTCCACCAGCGACATCGCTCGCCACGTGCTGGGCGAGACCGCGATGCTCGGCGGGGGCGGCGGCCGAGATAGCGCTGCAGAATGCCGCTGGCCGCTCGGCGTAAGACGGGCATAGGCTGAGCAGCTCGCAGTGGAATCCCAGCACGCTGAACACGTTGTGGCGCTGGAAGCGCATCAGCGCATGAACTTTGAGCGCCAGCTTGTACGTGGCGTCGACGGATCTGAGGCCGCCGAGGTCCGCGCACTTCTGCATATGCGGCATGCCAGAAGCGCGCATGGCGTCAGACTCTGCGACGTCGAGCATCAGTGCCGTCACGTCGCCGGCGTGCCTGATGGCGAGCCCCCCGACCTGGCATCCGCCGCGCGCCCAGCGCGACCGGACCAGGCGCATCGCTCGACTGTGCACACCGCCGGCCTCGAAGAGGAAGCGAGCGAAGGCATTGCCGAGCGCCATCGTATAGCAGTGGTTGCCGAATGGTCGAGCGGCTTCGAGTCGGTCGCCCGCCCGTTGCTGGCACTCGGGCCCGGTCCCCGTCAGAACGAACACCAAGTCGCAATCTAAGTTCTGGCCGGTCGCCGCGCGCAAGGAGGCGTTGCTGCCCGGCGCCGTTTCGAAGCCGATCCACTTGACGATGAGCTCTTTCGTGCGGGACAAGTACTTGCCGGGCTCCCTGCCATGGATCGCGTCGTCGTCGTGCAGCGCGCGCGCCTCTGCCGTGAAGACAGGGTGTGCAAAGTGAGTGCTCTCGACCAACGTCGTGTGAATGCAGGCGAGCTTGCCGTCTGCGTGGCTCCGCGCGCGCGCCTTGGCCCAACGGCGGTCACTGGAGCACCGACCGCAGAACGGGAACTCCAAGCGCTCCTGCACTTCCCGTCTCCTGTGCACCACGATATCCGCGTGCCGCAACTTCTTCACCGCCAGCCCGCGCTCTCGCGCCGCGATGGCCGGCCGCCGTATCTTGGAGGAGGGCGCCGTTTTTCAACGCGGGTCTTTTCATCGCGCCAGCCCGCGGCGCCGCCGCCGCGGGGCGCCTCGCGGCGCGTTGCGCCCCCATGGCCGTGGCGCGCGGCGGCGGGCAGCCGCGGCAGCGGTCGCCCGAATTCCCCTGGAACCACTGCGAACTACGAGGGTGGCGGCGGCGCCCCGTCGACTGGGGACGCGAGGACATACCAATGGCGCGGCCCCCCCGACCTCCACTGGCGCGCGTTCTGATCAGGAGTTTGACGCGAGTCCAGCCGCGGCGACCAGGGCGTTCAGGACGAGCAGCAGCGGCATCGGTATGTATTCCTCCACCGATCGACACTCGCACCACGCTCAGCTGGCGCGCTCTGAAGCTTTCCCTGTGCCCGGCACAGCTGCTGTTGCAAAGGCGGCGGCTCATTTCCAAACATGACCAGCCGCTCTCATTGCAGCGCAACTCCTGAGTTCAGCGCACCTGCCCGCGCACCGCGCCCGCCCGCGCCCGCCCCCCCGCCAGCTGCCGCCGCCGATCTCGCTCCAGCGCGAGCTCCGCCATGCGCTCAGCCAGCTCCTCCATATCTTCGTCGTCGTCGTCCGCCGGCACGGCGCCCTGCGCGCGGAATTGCGCGATGCACGCCCAGGCCAGGGAGTGTTTGCACATGGTCTCCGCCAGCCGCACCCGCAAGGTCCACGGCGACGCGCGACATGGCCGCGCGCAGCACCCGCCATTTGAAGTCAATGCGGACCTGGTCGTGGCTGGCGGGCGGGCGCGCGTAGAAGCCGCGCATCCAGTGCCCGATGTGATGCGGCAGCACCTGGGGGGCGCGCGCATACCACGTTTTGTTTCATCACCAGAGCCTTGTTCTTATGTGTATGTATGTATGTCTGTCTGTCTGTCTGTCTGTCTGTCTGTCTGTCTGTATGTATGTATGTATGTATGTATGTATGTGTGCACGCATCGATACTTTGTACACGTGTGTGTAAAACACACATGTCTAAATACCATCCCTATGAGCGTACACATATACGTACGCAGTCGCGCAGCGGGGCGTGCCAGGACATAGACATATCGGCGCCTTGGCTCACTTTGGCTTGGGTTGCCTGGCTGGGCTCATGGCTGAGCATGCAAGGCGTCCTCCTCCTCCTCCTCCTCCTCCTCCTCCTCATGCGAGGGCGTCCTCCTCCTCCTCCTCCTCCTCCTCATGCGAGGGCGTTCTCCTCCTCTGCCCCTCATCCCCCCTCCCCGGCGAGGGTGGAGAATGGGACAAGGGTGGGGGTAGGAGGCCTGAAGCGGAAGCGGGAACAGTGGGGATAATTGCAGGAAGGGACAGCAGGGGCAGGAACATGAAGAGCGACCAGGAATCCCGAAAACTCTGGACCCTCCAAACTTGTTTCAAATTTTCAAAGGTTCAGAAAATTAAAGAGTACATTATGCTTTTGGTGTGAAAGCCAAAGGTCCCAAGGCCTTCACAGTGAGAAAACCAGGCGACCAGGAATTCCGAAATTCCCGGACCCCCCTAAACTGAGATCAAAAAACCAAAAATCAAAAGTTCTGAAAATCGTTAAACATTTTAGAAATCGAAAGTGCCCAAGGCCTTCAAAATTGGAAAACCAGGCGACCAGGAATCCCGAAAAACCTGGACCTCCATAAAGTTTAGAATTTGGAATTCAGAGTCTAGCATTCGGAAGGTGTGTAGAGTGTTTTAAAATTGCATTTGTTGAAGACATTTACACGGCCTCCAGGATCCTAAAACCAGTCGACCATGAATCCCGAAAACCGCAGAGGGAAAAAGCAACGATGAGAAGGGTGGGGAATGAGGAGGGGGAGGAGGACGGGGGGGACAAGGACGAGGAAGATGATGAGGAGGAGAAGTCTTGAGGGCTCCGCGATTCCATTGAACGCCCAGGTCCAGGGAGGAAGAGGGTGATGGAATGATGATGAGGGCGAGGGGTGAGGAGGAGGAGGAGGGAGGAGGGCCGTTCAAGCCCCAAGGATGATATCCCGTCGTGTTCGTACGTGCCCCTTCCTCCCTCCCTCCCTCCGTCCTCCTCTTCCTCATCCCTCCTTTTTCTCTTCCTTCTCATCCCCCTCCTCCCCCTCCTCCTGCCCCTCTTT
>CAUYUJ010017448.1:10000-67500 GCA_963575745.1 Prorocentrum cordatum
CGCTTTCGCGCTGCGCACATCAGCTCTGCTAGCCTGACACAACAGCTTCAAAGGTGGAGGGCGACCCGTTTTCGAGATGTGGTTCCTGCTCCGGCGTTGCGCACATCCGTCCTCGAAGCGTGCAACAGTCAGAAGGGGGGAAAAAAAACACAGACACCAATTATTCGTCGACTCCCAGAAAATATGGGGAAATATGGGAAGTGGGGGGGAAGACAGAAAACCATAAAATATAGGAAAATATGGGGAATACTTTTATTTGTGTGTCCCAGGGCCCCTTCAAACAGATTCGAGGATGGTGGACGGTTACTGTTGAACAGGTGGTTCGCGCCTTCGTGCCGCGCACGTTCGTTCTCAAAGCTTGCGACTGTTTCGAGGATCCGGATGGTTGAAGTTCCAGGAATGGTTTTCTGGCACCGTTTAGGACCGTCAGGCCGCAGCAGTCGCGTGGATTCGTTGTGTGAAAGTCCCAGGAATGGCCTGGCAACATTCTGGATTGTCAGGTCGCAGTAATCACGTTGATTCGTTGTGGTGTTGTCCCAGTATGTGTGTGTTGGCACGGCTGGGGATTCTCAGACGGTCGTCTTCCGACGAAGCACTTCCCGCAACGAACATCCAGTCTTGTGGGGACCTGTGAAGAGGTAACTTGGAGGGAGGGCTTGTTGCAACACCGTTGATGAGTGGGTGTGCATTCCTCCTCCTCCTCCTCCTCCTCCTGCTCCTCCTCCTCCTCCTCCTCCTCCTCCTCCTCCTCCCCCTCCCCTTTTATCCGACGCAGCGAAAAAATGCAATGTCGTAAAAAATCATGCCTGGAGCCCTAGGCCCCATCTTCCTGCTTCATATTCTTGGAGCCAGATCGATCTGTGAGGGTCCCGGGGCCCGAACTTGAGCGACAAGGTCGCACGCTCGTCCACGACGACGACGCCGCCGACGACGACGACGACGCCGACGACGACGACGACGACGCCGACGACCATGTCGACGACGGCGACCGCCGCGACGGCGGCCCCTCCTGCGGCGGGGAGCCCCCCCGCCGCACAGGCCCGCGGGCCCCGTGGCGGCGCTGCCCCTGGCGGACTTCCACCCGGCGGACGTGCTGCTCTTCTCGGCGCGGGGGCCCGGGGTCGCCACGACGCCGACGACGACGGCGGCGGCGACGACCACGACGACGACGACGACGGCGAAAGCGACGACGACGACGACGACGACGACGACGACGACGACGACGACGACGACGACGGTGACGACGACGACGACGGCGACGACGACCACGACGACGGCGAAGACGACGACGACGACGACGACGAAGGCGACGACGACGACGACGACGACGACGGCGACGACGACGACGACGACGGCGGCGGCGACGACGGCGACGACGACGACGACGGCGACCCTGCCCTCGCTCTTCCCCTTTGGGGGCCTCCTGGGAGGCCCTCGTCGCTACGGCGCTGCATCCGCCTCGAGATTCTGGACAGAGCGCGCCCCGGGAGAGGCCCGTGGAGTAGCGGTATCGGTACCTTTCGGTTTCTCCAGCGGGGGCACGACGACGATGACGGCGAGGACAGCGACCACGACCACGACGACGACCACGGCGACGACGACGACCACGACGACGATGACGACGCCGAAACGACGAGGACACGACGACGCGACGACGACGACGCCGCTACCCTGCCCTCCTGTGGGAGGCCCTCGTCGCCACGGCTGGATCCGCCTCGAGATTCTGATCTGAGCGCGCCCCAGGAGAGGTCCGTGGAGTAGCGGTATATGATCGAGGTCTGTTCGGGGATTGTGCCCTCATGTTCTTCGTGTTTGTTGGATGTTCTTGTGCACCCTGGGAGGGTATCCTTGGATGTTCTCTGTGCTTTGGCTGACAGAGTGTCTCATGTTCTTGAAGGGTGTTATTCTGTCCTAGGTCCGACTGTACCTCTTGGTTTATCCAGCGGGAGCCTGGGGTCGCCACGACGACGACCACGACCACGACCACGACCACGACGACGACGACGACGAGAGGACGATGGGCGACGACGACGACGACGACGACGACGACGACGACGACTCGCCATGAAGAAAGCGAGCCCTGAGAGAATCGGGCCCTCGGGGACCTTCCAGGGCAGCAGGGACAAGAAGCGCAAGGGAGGCCACCGCCGTTGCCTCGACTGGCGGCGCAGCCTTTTTTTTGGCATGCAGGAAGTGGCGACGACCACGACCACAACGACCACGACCACGACCACGACCACGACGACAACGACGACCACGACCACGACCACGACGAGGACGACGACGACGACGACGACGACGACGACGACGACGACGACGACGAATACGACGACGACGACGACGACGCGACGGACGACGACGACGACCCGACAGCGACGACGACTCCTGTGGCTGCGGTGACTGATGACGACGACGCCGACGACGACGGACGACGACGGGACGACGACGACGGCGACGGCGACGGGACGGGCGACTGCCGGACGGCGGAACCCCCGGGCGAACGGCGGACGGCGGACGGCGACGGCGAGGCGACGACGACGGACGAAACGAGCGACGGCCAAAAAAAAACGATGAACGACGACACGGGACGGACGACGACGACGACGACGACGCCGACAGCGACAGCGACGACGACGGCGACGACGACGACGACGACGAGCCATGAAGGAAGCGCGCCCTGAGGGAATCGGGTCCTGCGGTGCCTCGCCGCTTTCGGGCCCTGCAGGGGCCCTTCCCAGGCCCCCGGGGGGACCGCCAGAAAACGACCCGTCCCGCGGGAAGGTCCCAGCCCTCAGAGTCCCAGCCTGCATTGTTTTCCCGGCGTCACCAGTCGTCTTCGTCGTCGTCGTCGTCGTCGTCGTCGTCGTCGTCGTCGTCGTCGTTTCCGTCATCGTCACCGTCGTCGTCGTCGTCGTCGTCGTCGTCGTCGTCGTCGTCGTCCTCGTGAGGAGCGGGGGCGGGAGGGTGAAGGGAGGCTGGCTGGGGAGGAGAGGACGAGCGTACGACCTTGTCGCTCAAGTTCGGGCCCCGGGACCCTCACAGATCGCTCTGGCTCGGAAAATGGCGCAGAAAGAGAGGGGGCCCAGGGTTCGATCGGGCCGAGGTATAAGATCGAGGTCGGTTCGGGGATGGTGCCCTACATGTCAATGTTCTTCGTGTTTGTTGGATGTTCTTGTGCATCCAGGGGGAGAGCGGTCTCGACTCTTCTTCAGTTTGGGACGGCGCAGGGCCTCATGTTCTCGAAGGGTGTTCTTCTGTCCCATGTCAGACTGTACAGTTGAGCATCTGATTGAGAAACCTGCTCCCGAAAAGTTGGGCCAACGTTTCTTCTCCAACTTGCCGGAAGGCTGGCCCAGTTTCTTGAGCAAGTTCGCCAATCCAGCATTGACAACTGAAATTGGCCCAGGTTCGTTTAAGACATCTCTGGGAGGCTGGCCCAGAGTGCACCAATGATGTGTTTAGGATTCGTATGTTTGGCTGTAGGGGTGTTTCGACGAGGTTCTATGTCTTCGCAACGTCGGATCTCAGGGAGGTCCAGGACCCGATTCCCACAGGACCCGTTTCCTTCATTGCGAGTCGTCGTCGTTGTCGTCGTCGTCGTCGTCGTCGTCGTCGTTTGGTCGCCGTCGTCGCCGTCCTCGTCATCGTCGTTTGGTCGCCGTCGTCGTCGTTTGGTCGTCGTCGTCGTCGCCGCCATCATCGTCGTTGTCGTCGTCGTCGACATCGTCGTTTCGTCGTCGTCGTCTTTGTCTTCGTCGTCGTCGCAGTCGCCCATGCGAGACGGCTGCGGCCCTCCCTGGCGACGCTTCCCTCCAGGGAGGAAAACCACCTGGACAGGGCCATAGGCGTTTACTGAACGGCCCTGGGCGTTTACCACACGGCCCTGCCCTCCCTGACTCCTTCTTTGGGTGCGTTGACTAAGCAGCTTTGCGTGTCGGGGTGGTTATCTAAAATCGCTTCGGTCATTCCGCCAGCCTTGGAGCCCTCTTTAGGGCCTCTTGAAGGCCTCTTGGGGACCTCTTGGGAGTCTCTTGGGGCTCCTTGGCGGCGTCTTGGGGGGCTTCGCGTGTCGGGGTGGTCATCATCGGGTTGGATTTTTCAAGCAGTGGCGAAGCGTCCTGGCTCGCCTATAGCCCCACCAAATAATGTTCTAAGAACCTTTTGTGGTCTGCACGAAATGTTCTTAGAACATTTCTGGCGGGACTGTCTTGGTTTAACACATCGGGTTAATGTTCTAAGATCCTTGTTTCTGTTCTTAGAACATGTTTGGGTTCTAAGAACGTTTCGTGGTAGGGCTATAGGAATGCTGGGACGGTCGGTCCCTGCTCAAATTTTAGGCCCTCTGTTCTCTCCCTCTTTAAGGCCTCTTGGGGGCCTCTTGGGGACCTCTTGGGAGTCTCTTGGGGCTCCTTGGCGGCGTCTTGGGGGCCCCCAGGGGGGCCCCCCATGGGGGGCCCCAAGACACGCGAAGCCCCCAAAGAGGCCCTGCATGGCCTCTTGGGGAGCCTCGCGTGTCGGGGTGGTTATCATCGGGGTGGATTTTAGGCCCTCCGTTCTCTCCCTCCTCCCCGGCGCCTCCCGGGGAGCCTCCGGCGCGGAGCCACGGCCGGAGCCGTGGTCGACGGGCGGGCCGGGGTGGACACCTCGAGGGGTCGCTCCCCCGACCCACTCGCGCTGGCGAGCCAACGCGACGGGGGAGGGAGGGATGGGAGGAGGAGGAGGAGGAGGAGGAGGAGGAGGAGGAGGAGGAGGAGGAGGAGGAGGAGGAGGAGGTCCGTAGCCATTTTGGCTCAAGTTAAAACCGCGGCGCCCTGGCGGCTTTAGCTTGATCGCAGGCGAGGGGCTGGCTCGAGTCCCGCAGCCTTCCCCCCACGATCCTCACAGGAGCCGCCTGGCGCTGTGAGCACATTTCGGCATCTGACTGTGTGGCATGGCCCATGCCATGCCGAGCAGCCCCGAGGCTCGACGGCTGGCAGAGGAGCTCGACGCCATGGCCACGTTCCCGTCTCAGGAGGCTGGAGCAACAGGCGGCAGTACGAGCCCACCGAGCAAGACGGCCCGTCTTGCCGAAGATCCTCTTGAAGCTGTTGCTAATCTGCGCGCTGTGGTTGATTCCACCCGTGGAGAGATGCTCGGAGCCGTCGCCAAGCTGCACGCCAGTGTCACGCAGTTCAGCACCACCATCTCTGCCAACTGCGACGCCATCACCAAGCGGGTGGAGATGCGCTACGCGGAGCTGCAGGCCGAGCAGAAGAGCACCAACAACCGTGTCACGACCCTGGAGCGGCGGGTTTCCCAGCTGCAGGAGCTATTGCAGTGCATCAAGAATGAAGAGCCGCAGACCGTGGTCACCGACACGTCTTTCAACAGGATGGTCGACCCGTGTATCATCGTCGCCAGGACGAAAAATGTATGCAGTCGTGGTGCCGTCCAAGAAGCTCTGGCTGACTGGTTGGCTCGTGCCCAGCTTGCGCCAGAGGACTATGACTACCAATCGGACCCCGCTGGAAAGAGGTTCGTCTTCCGCGTCAAGGGGAATGCCACCTACGCCGCCAGGAAGGTGGGCCAGGCGATGGGAGCACTACGAATCGGAAATGGGCAGTGGGAACATCACGCGTGCAAAGACATGCTTGGTGCAAAGTGTGAGATATTCGTCAGCACGGACAAGAACCCCGCCATGGTCAAGAAGGAACTCGGCCTCAAGCAATTGCGGAAGGCCTTCCAAGAGGTCGACGGCAACCTGCGCCTTTTCTCCGACAAGGCGAAAGGCGAGCTGTCTGCGAACTGGAAGCCTCTGGTACGTTTCACGCCCAAGCCAGGAGACGAGGAACCCATCCTCGAATGGTGTATGCCCAACATGCTCGCCCTGGGGCTGGACAAAGATCTGGTGCTCCAGCGCTTCCATGCATCAGGGCATGTCGCTGCACCCCCTCAGTGGTCTCTTTAGCGGGCTCCAGCGCCATTGGCGCGACGAGAGAGGCATGGCCTTGCCTTTGATACTATCTTCCTGGAATGCCCGAGCCCTCTTCCATCACGATCTCCCCCTCCAAGAACGGAAAGCCCATCTCCTCCGACAACTCTTTCTTCCAGGCAGTATCATAGGGGTGCAAGAGTGCCATGGTAGTGAGTTACAAGTCCAAGACCTTCTGTATCAGCACCATCTGCATCACAGATATACCGCATTTAGTTCGTTCTGTTCAAGTTCCAATGCCGGAGGTGTTACGACCTTTGTGCCGAAATTCATGCATCTTGGCTCCGAGGCTCCTCTGATTCTCCCAGAAGTTCAGGTCCCAGGTCGAGTTCTCAGAGTTGCGATTGATTTTGGGGATTTCGCTGTCATTCATTACAATGTTCACAACTACCAGTTAGGATCCGTAGCTAAGAAGAAGGCCTTGGATTCAATTAAGTACGACCTCGGGGTCGCAGAGGCGGACCCATCTGCGCTGCTTGTCATCATTTCAGGTGATTTCAACTTCGCATGCACGCCGCCACGTAAGGAACCTGAGGCGGAGGTAGATGAACAGACGCTTCGGTATCTTCAGGAGTGGAGGAGTACGCAGGACTGTGGATGGATGGAGGTGTTGAGGAGGATGGTGGAGTTAGAAGTGCCAGAACCTACCCATCATTACCAGCCGACGCGGATGCTCAGCTACATAGATCGGCAGTTTATTTCGATGCCTGGGTGGATGCTCCTGCAGATGTCCGTCGAGGGGAAGGTAGTTGAATACCCCGACATGCTCAGCAAGAAAGGGATATCCGACCACGCCCCGATCCAGGTCACCCTCAAACCTGCTGGACCTATCCCGGCCTCTGAGAGGCCAGTCGCCCCCGAAGTTTGCGAACATCCTGACTACGTTCGGTTCCTGGAAGCGGTAGAGGCTGAGTGTGACCAGAGCAGGATGACACCACCCTTGTTGAGGCTAGCATTTCAGACAGAGATGATGCGTGAGGCCGCCAAGATCGCTCGGGACTCCCTGATTCGGAAATCACCATCATCAAGTTTTACCCAGCTCCTGGTCATCAAAAGTATCGGGCGGTGCCTCTGGAGGCAAGATGTGCGTCTAGCACACCGCGTTTGGCGATCTCACGCTCTAGGTAAGGAGTTTCTACAGATCAACCTGCTGGAGGGGACAGTGGAGTTGATCAACCCGCCAGAGTTCCAGAGGCGAGCCAATGAGATTCACTTCACTATTGCCAAACAACGAGAAGCTAAACACAAACAAGACATTGCGAATGCCAGTGCAGAGCCCGCCAGAGCGAAAGCCAGGCGACGGCTAAAGTGCACGCATCGCAGGAGCCGCCTCTGGACGCCTTTCGATCGCAGAATGACTTTGCAGGGAGTACGCGCTTCCGATGGGGAGTCGGTGGTCTCGTCGCCAGCTACCGTCCTCCAAGAGCTTGGGGATCATTGGCGACCCGTGTTCGCAGAAAAGTCCATCAATGTTTCAGCTGCCCAATCTTATCTTCGTCAACATTGTGATGATATTGATCTTTCAGACCTTCCCCCTCCATCCTTGCATGCGCTTCAACGGCGTATCGAACGTGCGGAAGATAGTTCCCCTGGGTTGGATGGCCTCCCCTATCGAGCTTGGAAACGACATCCACACGGTCTTAACATTCTAGATGAGGTGGTCTGGTGGTTATTAAGTGGGAGGAGCATGTCACCAGCATTCAATGATGTACGAGGAGTTTTCATAGCCAAAGGAGATGAGGAGCAGGATTCCCATATGGTCGTTCGGAACGCTGAAGCTACCCGGCCTCTAGGACTAAAACAATCGTCGAACAAGCTGGTCACGGGCGTCGTTTTCGAGAGTTTATCCCGTCGACTGGGTGATAAAGTCCATTATTCTCAAAGGGGATTCGTCGGAGGGAGGAATTTCGGTCTAAATATTCTCGAGCTCGACGTGCGAGCCCGAATGGTTTCGATGCTCCCCGATGCCGCTGCTCGGCTTCCAGCTTTGATATCTTTCGATTATGGACAGGCCTTCCCGTCGGTCGCGCACCGATGGATCATGATGACGCTTGCTGCCTTCCATGTGCCGCTGCCCATGCAGATCTTCGTAGAGACGTTGTACACGAGCGTGCGCTGCTTTGGCACATTCGGCAGAGTATGCAGTTTCTTGTTCTACATCATGTCGGGGATCATTCAAGGATGCCCAGGGTCTGGCGCCCTGTTCGCCGTCGGGAGCCACCCCTTTCTCGTGGACATGTGGAAACGGCTGGAAGCTCAGAATGATGTGCCACCTGGCGAGCTGCGAGAAGATCTCACAGGTCCAGCTCGAGAACGCCAGATGAGTATGGCAAGGGCTTGTGCTGATGATATTGGATCTGTGGTTTCAGCGCTTCGTGATCTTCTTCAACTGAAGGACGTATTCGACTGCAGTGAGGCCCTTGCGTGTCTCAAGCTCAAGTATGCCAAGTGTTTCCTGGTTCCTCTTGCGGGCCCCTTCTCGCCCACCCTCGTCGCCAAGTATCGATTCTGGCTTCAGAACTTTCTCCCCGATTGGGGAGCGCTCCAGGTTGTGAGTTCCCTGACCTATCTTGGCATGATTCTTGGGCCCAGCGTGACCACTGAGAGCTGGCACAAGCCTCTTTTGAAATGGGCAGGACGTACAGTGCAGATTGCCAAGGTCGGCGCCCCGCCGACCATCACTGAATACATGTACTCTAGTCGTGCCGTCTCAACCCTCACCTATGTCGCCCAATTCTGTCCCATCCCTGAGCTTTGCCCTGCCCTTCCCGCCCCGCTCTCTCGTGTTGAGCATGCCTCCTTCGCCTCTCTCTTCAAAGTCCCCCATTGCTCGCTTCCACGGAGTGGCTGGTTCTCGCTTCACCAATGGGGAGGACCGCAACTCACAAGTGTGAGGTCATTGAGCTGTGCCACGCTAATGAGAGCCGCTGTCAACACGTTCCCTGAATATCGAATGCTCTTGGACCAGCTATCTGAGTTTGCCTCTCGCCATCTCGAGATCGTTGATCTCTCGGCTGAGAAGCTGTCCCCGCGCTTCTGGCAGTCACCAGCGTTTGTGGAGCATCTCTCGGATGCGGCAGGTGGCTTCTCTCGCTCTCGGGACCTTGCTCGAGCTGGATCGATCGCCCGTGATGCTGCGCTGGAGCTCTTGACCTCTGCCTCCGCCCTCCCTCGCCCCCCCAAGAATGTGAAGATGCAAGGTAGACTGCTGAAGATTTTCCAACGAGAACTCTTCCCTGATTCCCTGGACGTTGTTTTCTCGGAGCGTTGGGCTCGTTGGTTCCCTGAGGCCGCGGAGGTCCTGGTGCACGTGAAATGGGAAGAGGTCCGTGAGCTTCTCATTCGAATGAGAGGCCCTTTAGTGAATGCGATATGGAAGACTCTCTCTGGTAGTTGGATCACAGCCGTGCGGTTTCACGACAGTGAACCACTATGCTGTCTGCTGGGCTGCGGTGGCCCTGACAGCTTTGTCCACTATTGGTGCTGCCCACGCTTTATCCAGCTTCTCGAATCTGTGCTGTGCTCCCAAGTCCATTACTGTCCGATTTGTCGCTCTGGTGTTTTTCTTCCGACCATCTCTAGTCTTACCGTCCCTGCTGCTGCCTATCTCCTGTTTGTGAATCTCCGCTCGCTCTTCATGCCACCTGAACCTCTCACTTTAGAGGTGGCACAGTCGGCTGTTCCCCTCACGAGGGTCCAGCTCACGCGGGCGAGGGTGCGCGGCGGCCAGCGCGGATGAGGGACACGCGGCGCGCAGCTACGTGCGAGGAGGAGGAGGAGGAGGAGGAGGAGGAGGAGGAGGACGGGGAGGAGGGCGAGGAGGAGGAGGAGGGGGGGGAGAACGAGGAGGAGGAGGAGGAGGAGTTAGAGAAGGAGGAGGAGGAGGAGAAGGAGAAGGGGGGGAGGAAGAGAAGGGAGAGGAGGAGGAGGAGGAGAGGAGAGGAGGAGGAGGGGAGGAGGAGGAGGAGGAGGAGGAGGAGGAGGACCCCGACCCCCTCGCGCTGGAAAAGAAGCAGAACGGGAGGTTGTTCTCTGCTGTCGGCCTCCGTCGGCCCCGGCTGGGCCGCGGGACCGTCAAGAGACGGCGCGGGACGAAGAGCCCGACCTGGGGGAGGAGTCCAGACCTCTCGGGGTCAACGTGGTGAAAAAATCTCGATCTCGGGGGTCCGGGTTGGGCGTCGCGTAATGGGGGGCCCCAAGACCGCCAAAAAACGACGCAGGACGAAAAACCCGTCCCGGTGAAGGGGTCCAGACCTCGGGGGGTCGACGTTGCGAACAAAAACCACGGCGTCGGGGGCCCCGGAATGCGGGGACGAAAGGTGCACTTCTCGGGCCCCAGCTGCTCTCTTTGGGCCCTGCAAGGGCCCCTTTAGGGCTCCTTTTCTGCGGTCCTAGCCGCCCCCTCGTTTTCACTGGAGCGGAATCTGCGTCAGATGGTCGAGGCACCTCCGAAGGGGTGGCGCCTGCCAATGAGTGCAGTGTCCCACGCGGGGATGCGGAGCGGAGCGGAGGAGGAGGGGAGAGGGGAGACAGGGAGTCAGCACAAGGGGGGGACGGGAGGCGGGACAGAGACGGCGGGAGGTGTGGGGGGGGGGGGAAGAGGAGGAGGAGGCGGAGGAGGAGGAGGAGGAGGAGGAGGAGGAGGAGGAGGAGGAGGAGGAAAAGGAGGGGGGGGGGAGGAGGAGGAGGAGGAGGAGAGGAGGAGGGAGGAGGCGGAGGAGGAGGAGGAAGGAGGAGGAGGAGGAGGAGGAGGAGGAGGAGGAGGAGGAGGAGGAGGAGGAGGAGAGGAGGAGGAGGAGGAGTGAGGAGGAGGAGGAGGAGGAGGAGGAGGAGGAGGAGGGGAGGGGAGGGAGGGAAGGGAGGGAGGGAGGGAGGGAGGGAGGAGGGAGGGAGGAGGGAGGGAGGGAGGGAGGGAGGGAGGGAGGGAGGGAGGGAGGGAGGGAGGGATGGATGGATGGATGGATGGATGGATGGATGGATGGATGGATGGATGGATGGATGGATGGGACAGCTTCAAAGGAAACCCACGCGCGGCCGCACGACCGACGCGCGGGCCACGGCCCGCGCGGCCCGCGCGGCCCCCCGCGCGCGCCCGACGCCCGCACCGGCGACGGCGACGCCGTGTCCGCCGCCTCCTCGCCGTCGTCAGCTGGCTGGTGGGGGCAGCAGGGTCCACCCAGCCGCGACGACGGCCCCGCGGGGCGCCGCGCTGGCGGCACTTCCCCGCCCTCTGGCCACGCCAGCGGCGCCAGTGGCGCGTCCGCCTGCCCGCTCTGCCTCACGCCCGCGCCCGTCATGGCAGCAGGGGTGCCGGGGGCGCCGCCGCTGCCGCCGCTGGCCGACGGGCGGGTCGTCTTGCCGCGGATCCTCCTTCGCACTGCTGTCGCGGGCGCGCCGTCGGCCGCGGGCGCGGGCGACGCGGGCGTGCCGCAGGGCGCGGCCGCGCGGTTGGGGCTCGGCGAGCGGCCGCCACGTGGCCTTCGGCCCACGGCCTCGGCGGGGCCCTAGCCATGGGCGTTGTCCCGCGGGGCATCGCGCGCCGCGGCTGCCACGGCTGCGACAGCCAACGCGCTGGCCGCTGCGGCGGCCAGGGTCGCCGCTGGGGCCCCCGGGGCGGCGGCCGCGCCACTGGTCTGCGGGGGGTCCTGGTTGTCCTCCTCCTCCGAAGCCTGGCAGGGGCGGTTGCCCGAGGAGCGGTCCGGCAACCCAAGCTCGGCGGCATCCGCGAGCGGCCCGGCAGCCCGCCCATCGGCCCCGGCGGCCTGCCCTCCAGCCTGGCTGGGGCGGTTGCCAGAGGAGCGGTCCGGCAACCCCAGGACGGCGGCGCCCGCCGAAAGCGCCTGGGCGCCTTGCCCCGCAGCCAGGCAGGGGCGGTTGCTGGAGGAGCGGCCCGGCAACCCAAGCTCGGCGGCGCCCGAGAGCGCCCCGGCAGCTCGCCCGTCGGCCCGGGCGGCCTGCCCTGCAGCCAGGCAGGGGCGGTTGCCGGCCTCCGGTGCAGCGGTGGGGCTCGGGCCTGCGTCGTCCTGTGGGCCTTCCCCCGCGAGACTGCGGCGAGCTGCTCCGAGGAGGTACGCGACCCTCTTGCCGAAGGTACGCTCGTTCGCGGGCGGCTGGGCAGGTCTGGGGTCCAAGGCGGGGGGCACGGCACTGCGGGGGGGCGGGCTGGGCTCCCTGGTGCCCGTGGCTTCCGCCGGTGGGCGGTGGCGGCCTGGCGCGCCAGTGGCCGCGTTGCAGTGCAGGACGACGGCGCCCGAGGCCGGCGACGTGTAGTCGGGAAGCCATAGGCGGGGGCCGAGGGGGCCTCCTGCCGCTGCCGTCGGCGCGCCCACCTGCGAGCCCTGCGTCTGCGCCTGTGTGGCGGGCCGCTGCCGCCGCGGGTGGCCGCTCCCAGGGCCCCTCTTGGCCTCGTTGGGGCGGCCGCTCCAAGGCCCGTGCCGTTGTTGTCGGCGCCTCCCGGGGCTGAGGCCGCACGCCTCCTCCGACTGGTCGCGGCCGGGTGCCCACCTGGCTCACTGACCTGCCTGCGCGAGGGCCGCTGCGCAGCCTGGATGGCCTGGCCGTGGAGGATTCCGATGACTGCCTCGATCTGGCCCGCCGTGGAATTGTCGGTGGCCTCCTCTGCGTGCTGCGGTGGGTCGGCGGGGGCCAGGGCGCCCGAGACGACGTGGGCGATGGTGGCGCTGATGCTGTTGGCCTGCGCGATCGCCTTGGGGGGGCCCAGGTACGAGGGGTAGACGCCCTGGGCGATCCTCTTCAGCGCCTCCGCGGTCTTGCGCGTCGTCGTGCCCTTGCACTCTGACCTCAAACCCATGCCCAGCGTGGTGCCGTAGGCCCCGCAGGTGCCGCAGAAGAAGAGGCTGTTGGCAGGCCACTCGTAGAGGCGGTGCGACTCGTGGGCAGCCCCTGTGCCCATGCAGACGGCGTTGCCTGGCGGGGCCCTGCGGACGTGGTCGAACGTGGCCCAGTCCGCCGCCGTGGCGTCGCAAGGTGTGCGGGCCGCCTCCGACAGCGAGGCGGAGGCGAAGACCTGGCGGCAGAGGAGGCACTTCCACTTGCCCCGGCCGAGCGCGACGATCTGGTGGGCGGAGGTGTCGATGGCGTCCTGGAGGGGCGACCGGCGGGCCACCTGCTCTGCCGCTGGCCTCTCCGTAAGCCATGGGTCACCTCCAGCGGCGCCCAGCAAGGCCTGTCTGGCCCTGCGTCTGACCTGCGACGCGATGACGTCCCAGCGGTCCGCGTGGGGGGCGCTCGCGCTGGCGCCGCTCGCGGCGAAAACGGCCCCGAGGTAGGCGAGCCTGTCGGCGCAGCAGTTGCCCGTGGCGAGGAAGTTCGAGACGATCGGTTCGCCGTCGTCCTCCTGGTGCGAGGGGGCCCAGGAGACCGTAACCCTCCTGGTGGGCTTCGCCGCCAACGCCCTGCCGATACGCGCCCAGAGGTCGCTGTTCTTGCCCGCGCCGAGGTGCAGCCAGCGCTGCCGCTGCCACGCGTTGAGCAACGGCATGTGGTCGGTCACGTAGTCGATGTCCGCGTCGAGGTGCTCGAGGGCGAGGACGAAGGCGTAAATCCCCCCTCGCGGGACCGTCTGCTGCCGCCCAGGGAGAGTGGCTATCGCGCCCGCCTCTAGCTGCCAAGACAAGCCGTGGTTCGCCAGGATGGCCAGCCCGATGCCGACCCTTCGCCTGCGGGGGTCCGTGCCGTGCTTGCCGCCCGAGGCGTCGCCGAAGAGGATCACGGGGCCCGCGGTGCCGATAGGCCAGGGGGCCCCGACCTGCACGTAGACCTCCTCATGGTCCAGCGGCGGGGGCGGCGTGGTGTTGGCTCTGGGGTTGATGCCGCGGAGCCACTGGGCGGGGCACTGGTCCATGCCGTTGAGCGCCTGGGGGATGAGGTGGGCCGTCTGGTCGTAGGCAGGCTTCCCCGTGTTGCATGGGCAGCGCCAGATGCGGTGTTCGAGGGTCTCCGCCTCGCCGAAGCACCGCTGGCACAGCGAGGAGCCCTGGTAGCCAGCGTCAATCTGCCGCTGCCTTGGCCACTGCCCCCCGACCGCGACGAGGTAGTTGAGAGCCCACTCCTGCCAGTGCCCTTGCTTGGCGCAGTGGTCGAGCTTCCGCTTGATATGGGTGACGTCTCCTCGATCGCCGAGGCCTCCTCCGTGGGCGTGATTGGCCGCGCGGCGCCATCGGATCAGGTCGAGGTCCTCGGTGAGGTCGTCCAACAGCTCGGAATACTCGTGGAAGTCAACCTGGAGCCGCCCATGGTGGTCGGCGAGGGGGATCGTCCACTCCTCGACGCCGTCGGCCGTGGGCCTCTTCCAGGAGCCAGGCCCCGTGGGGCTCCAGCCTGCGTCGACCAGCGTGGCGATGATGGCGGCCACGGGGCCGTGGACCTTCCGCCAACGCCCCCCCTTGGCTCGGAGGAGGCGGTGGTGCACGTGGGGCCAGATGCGCTGGGCCCTCCTGTGGAGCTGGGGCCGTGCCAGCCACTGGGTAAGCCACTCGTGGACCAGCTGGGTGCGCAGCTTGAGGGCCGGGTCCTTCAGGTAGTAGAGGATGGCCATGGCGGTGTCCAGGCAGCGACCAGGCCCCGCACCCGCCGCCGCAGCCGCCGCGGTACGTCGGAGCTGGATGAGCCGCGAGGGGGCGATGCCCCAGACCTCGTGGCCGTAGACCGCCTGGGGTTGGACACCGGTAGCGCGGGGGCTGGCGCCCAGCTTGCCGAGCCGAGCGGCAGCGCGGCGGAGGCGCAGCGCGCGCTTCGCGCGGAGGACGGCCTTCGCGCGCCGCGCTCGTGCCCTGCGCTGGGCACACCTCTTGCCGGCGACGACATCCACGCCGAGGTCGACCATGTGGTTGGCGCCGTGGCCAGGGACACCGTGCTGCCGCATGCGCTGGGAGATGTTCTTGCGCAAGCTCGCCGTCGAGGCTACCAGCGTGGTCTTGGGGGAGGCCGTGAGTCGGCTGGCGGCGCTCTGCTGGGCGAGTGCTGCGCTGGCCGTGTCCAGGGAATCCGTGACGACCTCCTTGGTCACCTCGGCCCTCCAGACCGTGTCGTCGATGTAGGACCAGATCGTGGCGGTCTCTGCCTGGGCCTGGGCAGCCTGCAGGATGGGGCACAGGAAGATCTTGCCAAACCTGGTGCCGTTGGTCGAGCCCGCGACGATGGACTGGCTGGCGAAGATGGGCGGCCCCACCCAATCGCCCCTCTTGAGGAGGCGCGGGGCCAGGAATGCCTCCACCTCCAGGGCGAGGACCGTGGAGGAGAAACCGAGGGCGACCGCGCGCTCGATGAGCCAGGCGAGGTCGAGCGAGTCGAAGAACTTCGCGATGTTGGCGTAGAGGGAGGCGTGGTGGATGCCCATGTCTTGAGCGGTCTCGTCCAGGGTGGCCCTGTAGAGGGCGGCGCGCAGGGCCGAGGAGCCCTTGATGGCCGTGTCCCAGTGGTCCTCGAGGGCCAGGGTCCACTGGTCCACCACGTTGCTGCGGGCGCGCGCCCAGACGCGGACGGGCATGGGGAGCAGCCCAAGGAGGCGGTCGCCCCCCGCGGGCTTGCCCGCCACCGCGCCCAGGCTGCCGTTGAGCTGGGGCGGCCACATGCAGTGCTCCTCGGCCTTCTGGAGGATGGCGAGGAACTGCTCCTTAGCGCAATCGGGGAGGCGCTCGATGTCGAGAGGGCTGAGCCTGTCGACACCCTGGGCCTTCCGGGGCCCCAGCTTGCCCGTCGCCGCGTTGAGGCCGTCCATCGTGAGCGGCGGAAGGTCTTCCTCCGCAGCCAGCTTGCGCAGTCCTGCGAGAGCCTCGGGGATGGCGCGCTGCCGTGGGGCTGGGGACGTCCAGACCTTCGCCCACGTAGCCGACTTGGCCTTCATGACGTCGACAGGGTCCGCGAGCATGGCGTTGCCCGCACTGTCCTCCAAGCGCTCCGTGTCAGCGTCCCTGGTCCAGCGGTGGAGCTGCCCCAACGACGCCTTTGCAGCCCAGGCGGCAAAACTTTGCCTCCCCTCCTGGAGCGCCCGACGCGCGGCATCGCCCGCCAGGTCCTGCGCAAGGTGCCGCAGGGTGTTGTTTTCGTGCCCGGGCCGCCCGAGGATCGCCTGCGCCTTGTCGGTGTACGCCTTGAGCTGGTCCGTGCGCTTGGTGGCCGAGAGCTTCCCGATGTCCCCGAGGGTGGAGCGGTGGAGGTCCAGCCGCCACTGCAGCTGTCTCGGATCCTTGCCGCTGGCCTCGAGCGCGAGGAGGGCCGTGAGGTTGGCGTGGTGCGTGGCCCAGGCGTCGGCCTCGATATGGTGGAGGTGGGCTCGCCCAGGATTGGCCGCCGTTTGCCTCCAGGTGACGCCGAAACCCCGGGCGCGACCCTGTCGCGCAGACCAGTTCGCCACGTCAGTGCCCTCATGCGTGAGGATGGCCACCTCCACCTGCGCGACCCAGGCGCCGTAGAGCTCGGCGAGACGCTCGGCCTCGGCCACCCTCGGGTCGAGGAAGGGGTGCTGCAGGAGGGCGGGGTTGAACTGGCCTGCTCGGGACCGTCAGGCCGCTGCACTGCGCCAGGTGGCAGAGGGGACCTTGAAGGGGGCGCTCGGGGCTGCGTCACCTGCGTCTTGGCGCGGCCGCAGCGCTGGGGCCGCAGCAGCAGCGTGGCCAGCGGCGCCCGAGGGGGGGTCGGGCGAGCCCCACGGGCCGCCCCCAGCGTCCCTGGCAGCAGCGTCGCAAGCGGCCCCCCCGATGGGGGCTGGGCAGGCCCCCCGGGCCGTCCGCGGCGTCCAAGGGGGCGCCGATTTGCAGCCAACACAGCCGCCCTCCTGGCTGATAATCCCGCGGGCCGCCGGGGCCCGCCGCCGCCGCCACCAGGGGGCGCCGATTTGCAGCCAACACGGCCGTCTTCTCGGCTGAAAATCCCACGGGTCGCCAGGGCCCGCCGCCGCCGCTGCCAGGGGGCGCCGATTCGCAGCCAACACGGCCGTCCTCTTGGCTGATGGCCCCCTGGCCCACTGGGGCCTGTGAATGGGCTGAAGAACTGGCTGGCCTGCCCGTGTAGTTGCAGCCAGCCTGGGATGTCGCAGAGCTCGGCCCCTCTCCACCAGCGAGGGCGCCCCTTTCATCAGGCGGGCCGACCTGGAAATGAACTGAAAAACAGGGTGGCCTGCCCGTGTAGCTGCAGCCCCCATGGGATGTCGTCGAGCTCGGCCCCTCTCCACCTGCGAGGGCGCCCCTTTCAACAGGCGGGCCGACCTGTTGAATGGACAGAAGAACTGGCCGGCCTGCTTGTGTACGTGCAGCCTGCCTGGGAGGTCGAGGTGCTCGGCCCCTCTCCACCAGCGAGGGCGCCCCTGTCGTCAGCGGGGCCGACAAGTGAATGAACTGAAGAACCCAGCACGTCACACCAATGGTCGGCAGGAGGCCCTTCCTCTGTGGTGGTCCAGAGTGCAGCGGGGCGATTCGGCAAGATGCCTCCTCGGCGCCGCCTGGCACTTGGCACGGCTGGCAATCAAAGAAAGTCAGGGGCCCCCCCTCGGGCACCGGTGCCGCCTGCAGGACCTCGCAGGGCGGGGCCGCCAGGGCCGCGGCGGGGCCTGTCCCGCCCCTCCGCGAGCGCCGCGGGCACCGGTGAGGTCGCCCGTGCGCGGCGGGTCCTCGCTGCTGGCCCGACAGACGGCTGCCAGGTGGGCGTCGAGGAAATCGCGGCCGAGCTCCGACGGGAGTATGGCCGCCCTCTTCGCCAGGGCTGCCTGGCGCTGCCTGGTCCGCTTGCTGTCAGGCCGCGCCTCGGCCTTGGGGCGCTGGGCCGCGGGCAGGCTGCGAGGGGCGCCCAGCGCCTGGTACCACCAACGCTGGCGGGCGCCTCGCAGCGTGAGCTGGAGCCCGCAATGGGTGGCCCACGGCACCTGCAGGTAGGCCTCCAGCTTGAAGAGGTGCGCGTACCCTTCCTTGGCAACGCCGAAGTCGAGGAGGCGGCCCTGGCCCTTGTCGCAGGTGGCGGCCACGTCGGGCAGGACGAGCTCCCCTCCGAGCTTGCCGATCCACTGCGACTGGGTGAGCTGCTGCGGGTCGTGGTTCCAGTCGCCGACCACAATCCACGGGGCGCGCTGCACCGCCAGGAAAGCCTCCAGGGCGACGAGCGTAGCCTTGTTGTGCTTGCCGAAGCCCAACGCAGGGTGGAGGTAGAGCACCGCGACCACGATGTTGCCCGCAGCGGTGTGCAGGACTATGGGCGCGAACCCGCACAGCGCGTCGCCCTTGGGGTCGCGCCAGTGGTCGAAGGTGGTGGCCTGGAGGTGGGCGCGGGCCGCCATCACCTCGCCACCCGTGACGCCGCCTTTGCCCGTGGAGACACCCGGGGAGTACGTCGCCTTCCAGCCGTCCTTGCGGAAGGCCTTGATGATGGTCTTGGCGTGGCTCTCGGAGCGGTGCAGCTCCACGAGCCCGATGCCGTCAAACAGCTTGGCGCGTCCGACTGGAGGAAGCCCTGCGCCTGCGGACCCCACTCCGTGATGTTGCCGTAAAGGATGCTGATGTCCGAGCTGCTGTTAGGTACGCTGCGGGACTCCGCCCCCATGTCCAGGCAGGCCAGCAATTGGAGGAGGCGGCACAGCGTCCGGAGGCTGGCCGGAAGCCGCCTGCCGCCCCATGGCCTCACGCCCCTGGGCTTCGGCGTGCTCGCCCGCAGCTCGGATGGCCTCCTTGGCCTGCTGCTGCTCGTCGGCGTCGTCCACCCTGGCGCGCTTGGCTGCAAGAGTGGCCGCCTGGTGAGCTTCGGCGCAGCGTTTCGCAGCGTTCCGCGCTTCCTCGTCGTCCTCGGGGACCTGCTGGCCGAGGGACTGAAGGAAGGCTCGGCTGGTGGCTGCCGTGTCCCAGACCGTGGTGGTGGGGACCTGGGCGACCGCGGGCTGCGGGGCCTCGAGGGGCGCCGGTGTGGCGCGGTCGCATGCCGCCTTGGCCTCCGAGATTTTCTGGAGGAGGCGGTCCTTGGCCTCTTGGAACTCCTGGCTGATCTCCAGCGCGTCAGCCCCGTCGAGGTGGTCCTCGAGCTTCGCGACGACGTTCTCGAGGACGGGGATGACCTCCGGCTCCTTCCCGCCCTGGAGCCGCTGCTTCCCGAGGTCGCCGAGGAGAGCGCGCGCCGCGGTGAGGTCCTTGTCGTGCTTGGCCTGTTGCTCCTGCTGCAGAGCCAGCTTGACCTCGAGCCGCTCGATGTCGGCCTTGGTGGTCGCGATGTCCTTGGCGACCGTGGCCGCGAGGCCCTCCAGGCGCTTGATGTCGCGGTTGCAGGCGGCGTAGCGCTTCCCGATGGGGAGGGTCTCCTGGCGCTTCGCCCGGAGGGCGTCGAGCTCGGTCTTCCAGCGAAGCACGTTGTCCTTCTCCGTGTCGCCCATGTGCTCGCCCGCCTGGACAAGGGCCGTGAGCCGCTTGATGCGTGCGAGATCCTCCGCAGCATCGCCTTGGGGCTCGGGCGGAGACGGGGCGGCCGCGGTGTCGCCGACACCAGCGCGCGCGGCGCCTTCACGGCGTGCCTGCTCGAGCTCCTTGCTGTGCTTGGCCTCGAGCTGCTGGCGGATCTTCTTCTCCATGGTCTCGTACTGCCAGGGGGCGAAATCCCCGGTGGGCTCGGACTGCGACAATTTGGGGCTGCGGTTGCGGGGGGCCGTGGGGCTGCCGCCCCCGCTGGGCGCGACCTCCCCGAACGAGATGCCCTTGTGGAGCTTGCAGCCGGCGCGTGCGAGGCTCCAACCGCTGTTGCGGAACCGCGTGCCCTTGCTGGTCTTGCAGGATTTGCACAGCCAGGGCTCGCGTTCCGTGGCCGCCCGAGCTGTCGGACGGGGCGAAGCTGCCTGGGCCGCTGCAGCAGCCCTCCTCCTATCTGGGGCCATGCCGTCGCGCGCGGGCCCGGAAAACTGTCGGGCTGAACAGCCCTAGCGCTCGCTCGGGAGACAGAGCGATCCCAGTCTGGCCTGGAGGCTGAGCGCCCCCCAAGCATCGCATCTTGAGCCCAAATGGCTACGGAGGAGGAGGACGAGGAGGAGGAGGAGGAGGAGGAGGAGGAGGAGGACGAGGAGGAGGAGGAGGGCGAGGAGGAGGAGGAGGATGAGGAGGAGGAGGAGGCGGAGGCGGAGGAGGAAGAGGAGGAGGGAGGAGGGAGGAGGAGGAGGAGGAGGAGGAGGAGGAGGAGGAGGAAGCCATTTTGCGGGCCAGCGATCCCGATCGATCCATCGGGGTCGGTCGGCGCCTGCCGCCCGATCGATCGCGGTGGCAGCGCATCCATCGGGCCCGAGGCCGGGCTCGCGCGCGCCGCGCGCCATCCTCTGCGGCAGGGGGCCACCCGTGCTTCCCTGCCCCCTGCCGCAGGCCGCGGCGCTCGCGGCCGCGCTGCGGCCCACCGGCGGGGCGCCGCCACATCGCCGAGGAGGAGGCCCAGAGGGCGCCGCACACCGCCGTGAGCGGCAGCAGAGAGCCCAGGACAGGCTCCTGCTCCGCCTGCGGGCGGCGGCTGAGCGCCTGGCCGCCCATCGCTCTGCCCAGCCAGCGATGGCGCGAGATGGGAAGGGCAGAGGCAGCGGTGGCCGAGGCGGCAAGGGCCACGCCCAGGAAGGAGCATCGCCGCCAGCAGCGCCCCCTTGGCGCCAGGAGAGGTGGCAGGGCGCTGGATGGCAAGAACAGCAGTGGAACGCGGAGCCAGCAGGCGAGGACCCGCCCTGGCGCAGAACGCTTTCACGGCCGCGGCGCTCTGGCCAGGCCAGCCCTCGCCAATGGCAACCGCAGCAGCAGCAGCAGCAGCCCAGCCAGCCCCCATGGCAGCAGCAGCAGCAGCAGCAGCAGCTGCAGCAGCAGCCCAGGGCGGGCAAAGGCGGCCAGGCCAGTTCCAGCAAAGCGGACCAGAGGGCTCAAAAAGTCATTGACTCCGTGGCAGCCTGCACGCTGGACGAGGCAACCTCCCACCCAAAGTGGCAGGCGCCCCCAGCTGACCGCGCAGGTATCCAGAAGTTCCTGAGCAGTGCGGACCAGAGGCTGAGGAAACTCGGCGACCTGGTCGTCGCCAAGCAGGCCGCGGGCGACAGCACGAAGGAGCAGCTGATGGAAATCTCGGTCATCAAATACCAGAAGCTGGTCACGAGGAGGCCGAACGACCAGCTGCAGGTGCTCAGCAAGAGGCGCAAGGCCGTCAAACTTGAGGTCATCGCCCTCGAGGCCAAGACGAACGAGCTGCGGGGCGACCTCAAGGCCAAGCAGCAGGAGTTGAGGCAGCTCGAGTCCAACATCGCCGACGTGCGGGCCGTGCTCGCCGACGGCGGCGCGGCGGACGACGAGGGCGACTGGGACACGGACGGGTTCGGCTTGGCACCGAGCTGGGATGCCTTCCACAAGGCCGTGATCGACAGGCGCCTGCACAGCGAAGCACCTGGTGACGGATTCCCAGCTTGGCCAGCGGGAGTGGTGGGGCGATCGCCACGCTCAAGAGCCAGCTCGGCAGGCAGCGCAACCAGAGGCTTCGCCGATCAGGTGGCCAAGGCGAATGCGGAGCGGGCCCGCCAGCAGCAGCGCCATGCCGAAGCCGAGCAAGAGTTTGCTGCCGAGTTGGCGGAAGTCAGGAGGGTCGCCCGAGAACAAGCACTCCGCCACAACGGCGAGCAGGCGAAACTCAGGCTGGCACTCAAGGAGGAGTCAGAGCAGCTGCAGCGCATCACCGCAGCGGAGAGCGCAGCCCAGCAGCAGCAGCAGCAGCAACACAAGGCCCTCCGCCATGATATCAAGAAGCAACAAGCCGAGCAGCTCGAGTTCGCGACGCAGATGGAGGCCAGGATAATCAGCCATGACACAGCCTTCAGTCAAGCCAAGGCAGAGGCCGAAGCTGCGACCCAGCGGGCAAATCACCTGCATGAGCAGCTTGAGCAAGTTCGAGCGGAGCACCGAGAGCAGCCGCAACCCCAGGACAGGGTCTACCAAGACCTGCTGCGGGCAAGAGCCGAGGCGCAAGAGGCATTGCGACGGGCCCAGCACGAGAGCGCCCAAGCGACAGCTACAGCGGGCACTCTCAAGCAGCAGCTCACCAGGCAGGAGCTGGTCATGGAAGAGAAGTTCCAGGAGGCCAAAAAGAACCACGCCCTCGAGCTTGAAGCTGCCGCCGAATCAGCCAGGGCCCAGGCAATCGCCCAGGCCCAAGTGGTTGCCAATGCCAAGGGAAAAGGGGCCCTCCCGCCGGCAGAAGCGGCCAGGCTGCAAGGGATCGCCCAGACAGCAGCACGGCAGCAGGAGCGGCTCAAGCAGACCAAAAGCGAGCTCGAGGCAGCTGAAGCCCGCATACACGAGATCCAGCAGTACTCCAAGCTTGAGGCGGGCGCTGCGCAGCGTGCAGTACAAGTGGCATACCATGAAGCAGCGGAGCTGAGAAGCGCCAACGAGGAGCGGCAAATCCCGCACGAGGTGCAGGCATTGCAGTTCGCCCTGCTAAGGACTAGAGCAGAGGAGGGGGAGATTGCGAAGGCCAGCCTGAAGGACAAGGAGGCAATGCGGGCAGAGCTCGAAGGCAGTGCTGAGCGAATAAGGTCGAGTCTCACCCGCCAAGTCATGATAGAAGAGGCGAACGCACATGACTTGCAGCTGCACACAGAGAGCCTGCGACAGGAACTGAGCAGCTACGCGGTGCAGCTGAGCGGGCAAAGGTCCAACGCAGAGGTGCAGGAGCAGGCGCTGGAGGAGGAGCTCGCCAAAGCCCTCGCCTTCAGGATCGCCAGCATGGAGGAGGCCTCCGCCATGGAAGACTTCGCCAGCCAGCAGAGGACGGGCAGGGAGGAGGCCATTCACCTCGCGCTGCAAGAAAGCCTCCAGCGCTCCAGCACGCTGCACACCGAGCTAGACGCCATCGCAAAGAAGGAGCAGCAGGGCGCGTCGGAGACAGAGGAGCTAAAGCTGAGAATGCAGAGCCTGGAAGCCATTGCAGCCAGCAGGGAACGTGAACGCAAGGCCATGGTCAACCTGTACGCCGAGATGAGGCAATACGGGCAGGAGGGCTACGACTTCACCAAGAGGGCAGCTCATCACCTCGTCCAAGGGGGCCACCTCCCAACGTCCCAAGAGTCCATGGACGACTACCAGGAGGCCGCTGACCTGTACGAGAAAGCCAGAGGAGCAGCCGAGGCAGCGACCGCCACAGCGGAGTCCCCCGTTGCGACCAATCTCCAAACTGGTGCAGCCGAGGAGCGCCCAGCCAACAGGGGCCGCAGGCAGAGCAGCTCCTCGCCTCGGAGGCCAGCATCAACCAGGTCAGCCAGGTCAGCAGCCCGCCAGACCGACGAAGGCGATGCCCCCCTCATAGAGCGTGACAGGTCCAGGAGCCCCGACAGGCCAGACCCGCACGAGGAGGCAGAAATATACGAGCGCGAACACGATGAGTTGCGCAGACAAGATGCTGAGGAGAAAGCACAATGAGAGGCCGTACAGATGGAGGAGGAGCTGGAGTCCGTAGTGAGGGACCACGAGGCGAAGGAGATCCAAAGGCGCTACCACGAGGAGGCCCCCTTGACCCAGTTCGGCACAGCGGGCGCGCAGGACTCCCGAGCGGAGGACGACGGCTCGGAGCATGCGCCGATGATCTACCCCGCCAGCTGGCCGCCCTGGAGCCAGGATCACCCCGCACCCGAGGAGGGTGAGGAGATGAGGGGGATCACGCAGCACGAGGCAGACACAGACATGGCATCCACGTCAAGGGCTAGCTCGGTACCAGCAGAGCAAGGCGACCCTCCTACCCCGACAGCATCTCAGGTAATCTTCATCCCAGCATCGCCAGCGCCACTCAGCGAGAGGTCACTCACGCCCACAGTTCCATTCGGGCATGATGAGCAGCGTGGCCATGGAGGTGGAGAGGGAGCCGACAGCTTCGTATTGACCCCTCCCCCTGCGTCCCAGCAGAACGCGGAGGCGGCAGCGGCCAGCATCGAGAGGCAGTGCGAGGGCATCGACATCATGACGCGCCAACACACCTCAGCCGCCGCCGCAGCTGCAGCCCTCGAAGAGGCGTTTGGACCCGCGCCCGCATTTCCAGGAGAAGACATCAGCCAGGCCCACAAGGGTCAGCGGGTAGACTCTGGAGAGTCAGGCATAGCACGTTTTCGTGGCCGAGTGGCCCGCAGGAGGGACGAGACAAGGGGCACAGCAACCCCCTCCCCTCCTGCAACTCCTGGAGCCGAGGAGCAGGCAGCAGCAGCGCCCGCTGAATCCCCCCGAGGGGGGGAGGGGGCCTAGCAGCGCCGCCAGGCTTCAGGCCATGCATGACAGAATTCACTGCCAGGAGGCGGCCGATGAGTCCAACAGGGCAGAGCACGACGGATGTGGGATTTCTTCACGCTCTCCGATCAGTTCGACAGCATCGATCTCCTGGGCAGCATCGGGGAGAGCAGCTGGGGCCCAAAGCCCGCAGCACGGCAGTGGGGTCCTCCACTACGATGCTCGACCTACCCACCACCAGAGGCTTGAAAGCACGGCGGGCCCTGGGGTTAATTGCGACAGCCGTCTAGTAACAAATAGACCAGCGGAGATTCCGACAGTCTCACGCACCAGATCAGGTACTCCCAGGAGTCCAGGGTCCCGAGGGGCCACGACTCCAAGCAGATGTGCTACCGCAACTGGCATTGGCAGTGGGAGGGCCACTCCCAATCGCAGCAGCCAGCATCAACAGCGGTATCAGTCACCTGGGTCTCGAGGGGCCAACGTGACACCACCACGGCCGACACGAGGGCCGCCCGCCGCGTCTCGAGGGGCGCTAGGCGGCAACCAAGGAGGCACACTACCAGGGATGAGTGATGCATCCGCCAATCTGTCAGCACTTCAGGTCACAAGCCACCAAGATGGCTGCAAGGATGCGTTACCGGCTGCCCTTGCACTCAGTGTGTCCCCCTCCGCCATCCGAGTCCACGAGATCGAGAACGTGGAAAGGACCTTTCTCGACGGTCAAAACTCGGCTGGCAGCGAGGCAGAGGATGACATGGAGCAATGTTACGAGGAGTGGAGGCAAGCGCGCGCAGTCGCAGCCTTCCGATCAGCCCAGCGGAGTGCACGCCGCGCACGGCGCGCTGCGGAGAGCCACAGTCGTCGGGACAACAGCAGCATCCACAACAAGTACCATGCCCTGGTGGTGGATCCAGACCCGACGGACTCAGCAGCTCAACCAGCATCACCAGTGGCCCCAGTCCCGACGGACCCAAGCAGCTCACCACGGTCAAGCAGGTGGAAGCCAACGCTCCCCTCGGCATCAGCGCGCTCCCACCACGGCACGGGTGCTACCAACCACCCAGACGCCCTGGATGGCGAACCTCATCGTCTACGTGACACATGCTCCACGCCCAATCACGCGAGCCCCTGTTCAGTCAGGCCGCGCGGGCTGGATCGGACAACTTGAACTACGATGAGGGGAGCCAAATGCCATCACTACCACCCGTGAAGCGGAGTGCGCCTCAGGCTGGGGCCATATCACTAGCCCCACCCACACGTTCTCCGACACCACAGCCACCTCCAGCCCACATCACCACTACACAAGGTCCCATTCTACAGGGCATGGGACTGGCGCCAGGCGACGACATCGAGTACTCCCCCGAGTACGTCAATGCAGAGAGGGCCAGGCGTGGCCGAAGGCGACGGCAGCTCCCCACCACGACAGCACGAGAAAGAGGCCAAGCGGCAGTGCTGCCAGTTCTCAGCCAAGACCCAGTAGCCGAGACCCTTCGCGGCCGAGGTCGCGTCAACGTCTGCGACGACGTCGACACTACGACCCTGCACAACATGGCAAGGATGGCGCTGGAGATGTGCCCATCACGCGAGCTGCCGACCAGGCGGACACACATCTACACGGACGGCAGCTACAACGGCATCCCACATACAGCCGCCTGGGCAGTTGTCATTGTCGACGAGTGCGACGACGGGCGCAACTCACGAGGCCCGTTCGGTTTTCGGGGTTTCATTGCTGGCAAGGTCACCGAGACCCTAGACGACATGGCAAACAACGAGAAGGCGACGGCATACACAGCTGAGCTCACGGCGGTACTTTGGGTACTAATGTGGGCCCTTGGTCAAGACACCGACGCGCCCATCGAGATCACGCCCGATGCCCTCAACGTTATCAACCTGGCCAAAGGCGAAGCCCAATGCCACGTACATCCGAGGTTGGGGGCCGCCATTCGCACACTTGCAGGCCTCCTCCAACAAGCCCGACCTACCCAGTGGCACCATATTAACTCGCACATCGGGCACCCTTGGAACGAGCTCGCAGATGGGATAGCAGATCAAGCTTCGGCCAGCGACCTGATGGACCCGAACATTGCAGCAGTGCAGGCGATCGCTCACAACAAGTTCCTTTCCTGGGAATGGCTGCGATCAGAGCCAGATGCGGTCAAGGCCGCATACCCGCCCTTGCGGAACAAAGACTTCATCATCGAGGCCACCCAGCCGCAGGCAGCCCCAGGAGCGATCCAGAGGCCCATCAACACCACCACCATCAAGGCCGACCTCAACGTGAATTTGTGCACCTACAACTGCAGATCACTCAAGGCCGCCGTTAGCTTCAAGTCGGGCAAAGGCAAGGCGGCCGGCAAAAGCAAGCAGAGCCTCTCCAAGGTCACGCACCTAGCAGCACAGTTTGCTGACATGGGCCTGCACGTCGTCGCCCTGCAGGAGACGCAGAGCGAAGGAGACGTCCGCAATGTAGGTGAATATGTTTGCTACTCATCAGGCCACACGCAGCAGAACAGAGGATGCGACATCTGGCTCAACGTCTCCCAACCAATCAGCGCGAGTGGGGCAGCGAAGTACCTAAGTGCCAAAGACACCCTCGTCCTCCACCAGCACGACAGGCTCTTGATCATCAAGACCCGCGTTGCAGGCACAGACATGGTTATCGCATCAGCATACGCACCCCACGAAGACTCCCACGCGGCGGAGAAGAGAGAATTCTGGGAGTCTGCTCAGCGATTGTCTGCCAAGTACCGAGTGGACATCTTCATGGGGGACCTGAACGGGCGTCTTGGCGACTACGAGTCCCCAGGAGTTGGCGCCAGTGGGTACCCAGAAGCGACCAACGGCAATGGCAAGCACATCATCAGCTTCGCTGCCGACACCAACATGGAGGTCATCAACACCACGAGGGATCCAGGCAACAACTCATATACGCATGTCGGATCGAAGGGGCAGCACCGCAGGATAGACTACATCCTGCTGAGCTCCTCGATCGCCCCGTACGTCGCGAGCTGCAGCACGGAGCCAGGTCTGGACCGAGGCACAGCTGCACAAGACCACATACCAGTACTAGCCACCCTCAAGTGGGCCGTCTGCAAGACCACCAAGGCCTCAGGACCGAGGCCCGACCTGACCAACTTGAACAATGACGTCGCCAAGGCCAGCTTCAAGGAGATTCTCAAGCAGGCCCCGAACATCCCCTGGGAGGTGGACGTCAACACCCACTGCGAGGAGGTCACCAGGGTCGTCAACGACGCGGCCATCCAGGCCTTCGGCAAGGCCGTCAAGGCAACGAGGAAGCCCTACGTCACCAAGACTACCATGGGCCTGATCCGAGCCAGGCGCCTCACACTCCGAGTCCATCGCGCAGTGCTCAGAGGAGAAGCCCATGACGACCGACCTGGGCGACTAGTAGCCCACGCCCATTCTCTTCGTGCAGGCGAAGTAGGGGACTCACTCCCCCTGAGCAGCAGAGAGCGTGGCGATGACGATGGCACCATCCACGACATCCACCACTACTCGCACCTCCTCCTGAATTGGACAATCTCGCCCATGGTCTACGCCATGGCCATCCTTTCCTTCCTCACCAGGTCTGGGCCCATCGTTGCCGCGGCCGTCGAGAAGGACCGCAGCGCATTCCTCAGTCGGCTTGCCTCGACTGCGTCCTCCGCCTCCGCTGCGAACGACGCTGCGGCCCAGTGGAAGGCTTACCGCGACCTACTAAGGTATGGAGGGAGGAAGGCGAAGTTCCCAGCAGGAAAGCCTATGCGGCTCGACAAGGATGGAGAGGTGATCCACAACTCCCAGGACATGGCGGACCAGGAGCTTAACCATTTCGCGAAGATACAGGCGGGCAAGATCGTGACAGCGGATGATCTTGCCAACAAGTACAATCACGACAGCAAGATCAGGCCCTTCGACGGCATGCTGGATCTCTCCATGGTGATGCCCCTGGCCGTCTGCCAGGCCCAGTTCGCCGCGGCCAAGGCTGGGACGCAAGGAGGCCCCGACGGGCTCACGAACGCTGTCCTCAGGGCGGCCCCCACAGAGGCAGCGAGGCTACTGCACCCCCTCTTCACCAAGGTGGCGACCACCGTGAGAGAGCCGCTGAGCTTCAAGGGTGGAGACCTGGTCGCAATTCCCAAAGGAAAAGGCGACCCAAGGTACCTCCAAGCCTACCGCGAGATCCTCTTAAACAACGTCCTGGGCAAGCACCACCACAAATACCTAAGGACCATGCTCAACACTACCCTCGCCATAGCGCTGGAGGACATCCAGGTTGGCGGCCGGCCCAAGCGAGGGGCGGACATGGCGGTCCTAGCAGCGCGCCTCTTCACAGAGAGAAGTCAGGCCCAAGGGAAGTGCTCCATGATAAGCTGCTACGACTTAAAGGAGGCCTTCTACTCGGTTGTAGTCCAGCTGGTTCATGGCATCCCAGGCGAGGAGGACGAAGTCAAGGAGGTGCTAGAGAACCTCGAGGTTCCCCTGTGGGCCCAGCCGCAACTGGAGCACCTCATGGCCAACCCAGGGATACTCGACACAGTGTTGGACGGCTCCCACTTGGCTGCCCTCATTGCAGAAGGTTACCGCAACAGGTGGACATCACACAGGTTCTCCCAGAACCTCATGGCGCCGCACAAGGGCACGAGGCCTGGCGTGCCCCTGGCCGACGCGGACTTCAATCTGCTATTCGGCCGAGTCCACCGCATGATTGACAGCTACCTTGCGCAGCGAGGGCTACGACCTCAGGGCAAGCCTCTTGACAGCAGTTTCGCATGCGACACCGACCCCACAGATGGGCCACTCCAGGAGCATGAACCTCATGGCCTATCGTTCGTCGACGACCTAACGGGCATGCACGTGTTCACCAGCCCCGACCACATTCAGCATGAGGCCACCGGGTTCTGCGAAGCCGTCTACTGCGCCGCCAGCACCTTCGGCCTCCAGCTGCAGCTCACCAAGACCAAGGTGATGATCGACTTCAGTGGGCCTGGGAGCCGGCAAGCGCGGGCCAGTTTCTACTCCGAGGGAGTGCCGAGGATCGAGGTCCCCCTTGCAGAGAGTTACGTCGAGGTGGTTCGTCACCACAAGCTCCTCGGGACCTACGTGACCGACAATGCATCCCCTGGGGTGGATGTCGCAGTGAAGGTAGCCACTGCAGCGACATCCACGAGGCCTCTCCATCGCGAAGTCCACCGGCGATCAGAGCTGGCCATCAAAGACAAGGCCTACTTAGCCGACAGTGTGGTGCTATCCCAGCTACTATACAATGCGTCTACCTGGCCCGAACTCACCGCAGGCCAGGCCAGGAATTTCAACAACCAGTATATCGTCAACTACGCTGCCGCGCAAAGGATCACTTGGAAAGTACGACAGAAAAAGGAGGTCACGAACACCCAGATTCTCGAAGGGGTCGACAAGCTGCCCCCAGAGATAGTCCTGCGACTTGAGCGGCTACGACTATTTGGCAGATGCCTCAACTGGGGACCCCTGCACCTCCGCCGGCTACTTAGCCAAGCATGGGATGGTAGTTACGGCTGGGTGGCACTGCTCCGCCGCGACCTAGACAGGGTCCGCGACCACACAGGACCTGACGAGCGTGGTGGAGCATACACGCTCGAGGACTGGAAGGACTGGGCCAGGAACGACTACCAAAGCTACCTCAGCGCAGTAAAGAAAGCTTGCCAACGTGGCAAAGCTCGCCAGTACGATCACGACTACCAAGCTCGATGGCGGCTTCGACTCCAACGGTGGACCAACACGGAAGCCATCTCGCCCTTCCCAGACCAGCACTTCGAGCAGCAGCGCAAGTACCTATGCTACCACTGCGGACGTACCGAAGCCAGTGCAGCAGTGCTACGAGCACACATCACCAAGGACCACACCTCGTCGGGTCATCCTATCTCGTGGGCAACTGGTTCGGTCTGCTACGGATGCGGCATGGATTACCATACTACAAACAGGCTGGTCAAACACTTGCTGAGAGTGCGCAGGTGCGCTCGACATTGGCGAAAGACGCGTCCAGCAATCCTAAGCAGAGCCGAGCTGCAGCACAACCAGCAAATTGTGCGCGACCAGCAGCAGGCGAACCGAAGGGCGGGCAGGCCCATCGACTGGGCAGAGAAGCCTGCAGTCCCTGCTCGTCCTCCAGAAATACATACGGACGAGGACAGCGACGACAGCAACGGCGGCCACTACGAGAGCCTAGAGCTCCCCTTCATCGAGGAGCCACCACCGCCGCCAGCTGCTGTACCCAGGCCCAGACCAGCTCGGACGCTATACGTGCTGCATCTATTCAGCGGCCGTCGCCGAGAGGGAGATGTTCAGGATTGGTTCGACCGCCTCAGCAGTCGGGCTTCTTGCGACATACACATGCTCAGCCTGGACATCGCCAACGACCCGACCTTCGGCGACCTGACATCAGAAGTCGCAGTCAGCAAGTGGCGAGACATGGCACAAGCAGGGAGAATTGCAGGAGTCATCGGCGGACCGCCGTGCGAGACCTGGAGCCGAGCGCGCCACTTGCCCCCCAATGACTGCAGGGGTCGCCCACCAAGACCCCTAAGGAGCAGCAACAGCCTGTGGGGCCTTCGCTACCTTTCCCGTCCAGAGATGGAGCAAGTAGCGACAGGCAACCGCCTATACAGGACACAGCTGGAGCTCATGTACATGTGCCTCAACCTGGGAGTCCCAGGCATGCTCGAGCACCCGTCCGAGCCCACCGAGGAGCACTTCGCCAGCTCCTGGAAGCTCCCCGAGACGCGCCACCTCCTGAACCAGCAGGGAGTCGAGCTGATCACATTCGACCAGTGCACCTGTGGAGCGCGTTCGAGGAAGTCCACAAGCCTGATGGCGGTATCCCTACCAACCCTCCGAGCAGAAATCAGTAGACTGCCTGGAAGCGGGAGGTGCTTTCACACGGCCTCCTACCACGCGGAGCTGGCAGGCATCAACGACGACGGCCAGTGGCGCACCGCGGCGGCCAAGGAGTACCCGAACAGGATGTGCCAGGCCATCGCGACCGCACTGGCGAAGCAGATAAGGTGGCGCTTTGGCGAGTCGCCTAGCGACGTCCAGGGGTGGCACATCGACGACGACGTGGCCCACTTCTTCCAGCCGCTCGACCGCTACAAGACCAGGGAGATGGGTCAGGACTACCATCGGGGCCCAGCGAGGCGGAGTGGCTCACCGACCTGGTTGGAAGAGGCAAGGGAGTGGGCCCTGCAGGACCGACCCGACAAGGCAATCGGCAGGACCACCACCTCGACAGGAGCTGTTCGGGCACAGGCTGACAACGCGGATCGCGACGAAGCGCCTTGACGACAAGTACAAAAGAATCAGAACGCAAGTCCTGAGGAAGCCCCGAGTGCGTGGGAACACCTCAGGCTACGTCGCCAAGTTTTGCACAAGTCATCAGGACGCAAGTCCTGGGGAAGCCCCGAATGCGAGGGAACACCCCAGGCACACGTCGCCACGTTTTGCACTTTGACGGACACGGCCGCCGTTCAGTCAGGGCTCAGAGGTACCAGCCAGATTACCCCAACTGCACCAAGTACGAGTCAACGCTGCCCTGGTGAGGCAAGGATCAAACTTCGAGACGGGCTCGAAGGGCGGGGGGGGCAGGACGAGGACTGCCCGCGCCTACCAGGGGGGATGGTGAGGGGCAGGGGGGGCGGGCAGGACGCGTACTGCCCGCGCCCCCGCGGTCCGCCCTAGCTCGCCACCCCCACCATTCCCATGGCGGAGACGGAGCTCCCGAGCGCCCAAGGGCGAAGCATGGGGCAGCGTTGACCTTCCTCATCGACAGCAAGAATCACTGGGCCTGGGGTTCGCCCCCACCGAGGGCACCGTGACCCCTAGCCATAGCGGGGCGAGGTAGGGCCGCCATGAACCCTACTTGAAGTCGGTGCATGGAGGCCTGAGTGCGCCCACAATCTATTCCACCTACCAGCAACAAGCCGGCCCCCATCGACCCTAACCAGCACGACAATTACCTCATCGGCTGAGACGAGTACCAGAGCCTGAGCCCAACACAGTCAAACAGTTCTACTCGACCAGGGCGACCGAGCCAAGTACAAAGAGCCTACCATCATCGAGACAGACGACCACTGGATCAGCGATGCCGAGTTGAATGGAGTGAATGGAGCAAATGGAGAAGGCTCATCATACCGATTTCGACCAGCAGGACTGAGTCGAGTACCACAAGCTCGAGGGCGACAGAATCATGCTCTACTACCACACCAGCGGCCACCGACGTGGCCCAGTGAGGGGGCTGAGTCGTCGGGGTCCCGAGGGACATAATTTGGTGTCACCCCCCTTACCCCCAGCCGCCTCACCTTCCACTTATGGTTTCCTGGTTCGGGCCCTGTGCTGTGGGGGTAAAGGGGGTGGCACGCCAGGCGAGCCCTGGCCCACCGTGCTCCAAGGCCTGGGCACTGCCGCCCAGGACAGGTGTTGCAGCTGCCAGGCTGATATCCTGGGTGGCAGCGCACCGGGCCTGGGGGCGAGTAGCAGACCATTGGACCCCGCTCCCTCTTCTTGGGGCCCGCGTAGGCTTTCTCCCTCCCTCCTCGCGGGGTCCACTGGTGCCTGGCCTTTCGCGTCTCTGGGGCCTCGCCCTCCCGCTCTTCCCTTGGCCCCCGCTCCTCCGCCGCCCCGCGCGCCTGGGCGGGACGGGCCCTCCTCCTTCCTCCTCTGGCGGCGGCTTCGGCCGCCGAGGGGCGCTGCAAGGCACAGACCTTCATGGCGCGGCAAACAGCGGAAACAGCGGAGGAGGAGGAGGAGGAGGAGGAGGAGGAGGACGGGGAGGAGGGCGAGGAGGAGGAGGGGGAGGAGGAGGAGGAGGAGGAGGAGGAGGAGGAGGAGCAGCAGCAGAGGAGGGGAGCAGAGGAGGAGGAGGAGGAGGAGGCGCACGTTCGAGTTCAGAGCAGCTTTTACACCCTGGCAGCAGCAGGCCCTGAAAGCAGCACAGTCAGAGGTCAGAGAGAGAGAGAGAGAGAGAGAGAGAGAGAGAGAGAAGAGAGAGAGAGAGAGAGAGAGAGAGAGAGAGAGAGAGAGAGAGAGAGAGAGAGAGAGAGAGAGAGAGAGAGAAAGAGAGAAAGAGAGAAGAGAGAGAGAAGAGAGAGAATAGAGAGAGAGAGAGAGAGAGAGAGAGAGAGAGAGAGAGAGAGAGAAAGAGAGAGAGAGAGAAACAGAAAGAGAGAGAGAGAGAGAGAGAAAAAGAGAGAAAGAGAGAAAGAGAGAGAGAGAGAGAGAAACAACCAAGAGAGCCATGCTACTGCGCTGCACATACCGGAGACCCTTCGGTAGACCACCACGGAGAGCATACAGGAGATCAACGGGGGCCATGCGCGAGATGATTTGCGGGAGTCGAAACCTCAAGGGAGAAAAAACCCGCCAGACCCGATAACTAGCGTTTACTAAACGGCCCCCGGCGTTTACTAGACAGCCCTGCCCTGTTCGATTCTTTCTCTGGGCGCGCTGACCAGACGTCTTCGCGTGCTGGGGTGGTCATCAAGGGGGGGGGGGGGAGTTTTCGACCTCCGAAGCGGGAGGCCGTACGGGAAAGCACACGTGATGTCACACGCGAGGCCGGGAGGCCACGCGGGGGAGAGCGTACGGGAAAGCGTGCGGGAGACCAGGGCCGGACATAAACGGTGTGTTGGCGATGTCGTGGGCCGTTTTCGTTCCGATTTCTCGTTTTGCGGTAAAGGAGGATTGAAGACACAACGAGAGAAAACGAAAACAAAACGAAAACGAAAAACGCCGTTTGGGTCCAGCCCTGCGGGAGACGATGTGCGGGAGAGCGCACGGGGGGCCGCGCGGAGGGCCAGAGAGCAGGAGGCTGGCACGGAGAGGACGGGAGCTCGCACCGGGAGATCGCACGAGAGGCCCTGAGCCACCGAGTCCAGATCCAGCAGGGGTTCACGCGTGCCTCATTTCACCGAGCGCGTTCCACTGCTCGCGAAGTGCCGACTCGCAACGTCCGAAAAACACACGTCTTCTTCGATGTAGTTTCTCGTAGATCCCCCCCGGCGGAGCCAGGCCATTTGCGAGTAGTCACTTTGCGAGTAGTGGAACGCGCTCGTCTATCATTGGAAGCAGGGAACACTCCGGGGAACGAGGACTGACATGGACATAAAGACTCGGAGGTCCGCGCGGATTTCTCCGACCCGCGCTGGGCCCTGGCGGCGCCGTCCAGCGCGGATCCGAGAAGTCCGCGCGGACCTCCGAGTGTTTATGTTTCTGTCATTCTTCGTTCCCCTCAGAGAGCATGACTCTTACAGACAGGGTGGGTAGGGAGAAACAAAGCGATGTAAGCCGTGGACCAGCATCGAGCATCGACACGAAACGAGGCGCAGCACCGAGTGCATGCGTGTTCTCGAGGAGAGACCGAGGCCGCAGGACAGGGTTCCTGAGAGGAGGCAGGACTTGGGGGTTTCCGAGGTTCGCCCCACGACTTCCAATAAGGCTTTTGAAAAGGGGGTCCAAGGACAGGGGCCCAGTGACAGGGTTTTCGAAAGGGTCTTGATAGCGTTGTTTGAAAGGGTTTTTGAAAGGGATTTTTGAAAGGGTTTTGATGGGTTAGTTTGAACGGGTTTTTGAAAAGGGGTTTTTGAAAGGGTTTTAAGAGGGCTTTCGACAGGAGCCCAGTGACGTGGGCTATTAGGGCTCCCCGGGCGAGCCCGCGGACTTGGGAGGAGCACGGCTCCCAGAGGACCCTCCCAGAGAGAGAGGAGCCCAGAGGGCTTCCTGGACGAGCCCGCGGAGACGGGGCAATCACCACCCACCAAACGACCCCAACCCAACCCGAAGGCTTCGATTCGCCCTCGATTTCCAGTGTGTGGGGGGGGGTCAGGGTCCAGCAACGATTCCAACAGGAGCCCCAGAGGACTTCCTGGACGAGGCCGCAGAGATGGGGCAATCACCACCCACCAAACGACCCCAACCCAACTCGAAGGCTTCAAGTTGCCCTCGACTTCCAGCGGGGGGGGGGTCGGGGAAGAGTGCAAAAAACACACGTGGAACTCGTATCCCCCCCCCCCCAACCCGAAAGTCGGGTCTTCGGGTTGGGTTGGGGTGGCCTGGCAGGTAGCCAGCAATGATTCCAACAGGAGCCCCAGGGCTCGGAATAGCATCGCCTGGACGAGACCAGGGACTCAGGATTACACCTTAGGCGATGCTTAAGAAAACTTAAGTTTTCGGCCAGAGTCTCGATTATTCTTAACGTTTCAATGTAATTCTTAAGATTTTGATGGAAATGTTGGGTTTTTTATTCAAGTTCTGAGACTATGAATTTCTTAACCCATGATTTCTTAAGCATTTCGCAGGGTGTAGAGCTGTTCGACCGGAGCCCGAGTGCACAGGCTGAGGTGGTCTAGGTGAGCGCGCGGACGTTGGGCACGGCCTCCGTCATGAGTCCCAGGGCCTGGGACAGGCTTGCCCAAAGGAGCCCAGGGGCTCACGGCAAGGTCTCCAACGGGAGCCCGAGGGCGCGGGATAGAGTTGCTTGGATGAGCCAGGTGGGCCCGCTGACATAGGATCAGGTTTCCGAGATGGGACCCGAGATTTGGACCAGCTGCTGTTATGAGATCAGGAATGGAGTGTATATATATATATATATAGATCGTGTTTGACAGGATCCCGTGGTCGAAGACCTAGCCCTCGGGCTCAAGGAGGAAACGTTGCCTCATGTCCCTGCCCGAAACCTAGCCCGACCAAGAGAAAACGATAACAAGAAGCTGCACGCGTCCGACTGTGAGCGAGCGTTCCGCCAAAGCCGCTCCCGTAACACAACCACATGCACCTGATTGCGAGGGAGCGTCCCCAGACAATTTGCGCCAAAAACGAGACATTGGCATGTGCCCGACTGCAGAAGCTGCGTAAAGGAGGTGAAGCTCTCTCGGGGACCTGAAGCGATTTAGTTTTTGTGCCCTGCCCATGAAAAAAAACATTCGGGCGGAGGAGGGAGGCGACCAGAGAGGAGGCTGGGGCAACGAGGGATGCGCGGCACGAGGTGCGGGGAATGGAGAGCGCGCCAGTGCCAGGGCAGGCAAGGTACATAGCCCTGGAGAGGCCCGGCCGTGGGCGAGCAGGCGAGAAGGAAGCCGGCGCGAGCCGCCTCGAGCGAAGCAGCTCGTGTGCGCAAGCCGCCGCAAGCCGCCGCGAGCGGGGAGTGGAGAGGGTTGAGATGGAGAGGCGCAGAGGGATGAGTGGAGGGGAGAGCTGGTGGTGGCGAGTGGGGAACATGCCAGCGGAGGAGTAGGAGGAGGAGGAGGAGGAGGAGGAAGGAGGAGGAGGAGGAAGGAGAAGGAGGAGGAGGAGGAGGAGGAGGAGGAGGAGGAGGAGGAGGGGGCATGGGGAGGAAGCGAAGGAAGAGTTGGATGAGGGGAGTGATGAGTATGGTGGGGCGAAGGAGGAGGAGGAGGAGGAGGAGGAGGAGGAGGAGGAGGAGAAGGTGTGGAGGTGTGAGGTGTGAGGTGAGGTGGAGTGGTTGTGAGAAGGAGGGGGGGGCAGGGAGGAGGGGAACGGGATGAGGACAAGGAGGGGAGGGAGGATGGAGGAAAAGGGAGAGGGGGGAGGAGGGAGAGGGAAGAGTGTGACGCTAGGTGCGCTCGCGCCATGGCTGACATCCTATCGCGCCCCCACATACAGTCTCACTGCGCTGATTTCTTTTCTATGCGCCGACGCGTGTCATAGCGGACCTGTAACTCCAAGAAGGACCCCTATCACATGACACACCATCGGAAATTAAGAGCAGGAAGAGGTGGTGGCGGATGAGAAGGAGACAAAAGGCGGTGGATGAGGAAGGGGGAGGACGATGATGAACAGCAACAGCAGCAAGCGCTGGAGTGCAAGCAGAAGGAGCAGCAGGAGAACCGCGGGGATGCGGGGGAGGTGAACGGACGGGGCGACAAGGATGGTGATGACGATGATGATGATGATGTTGATGATGATGGTGATGATGATAATGTTTCTGATACTGCTGATGACGATGATGACGATGACGATGCCGATACCGATGATGATGATGATGGTGATGCTGCTGATGATGCTGATGATGATGATGATGACGATGATGATGCTCATGATGATGATAATGGTGGTGATGATGATGACGATGGTGATGATGGCGATGCTGATGATGATGATGGTGATGGACATGGTTGATGGTTGCTGCTGTTTGTGATGACGGTGGTGATGATGATGGTGATGACGTTGATGGTGATGCTGATGTTGCTGATGATGATGATGATGATGATGACGACGACGACGACGACGATGATGATGATGATGATGATGATGATGATGATGATGATGATGATGATGATGATGATGATGATGGCGATGATGATGTTGTTGATGATGATGATGATGGTGGTGGTGGTGGTGGTGGTGGTGATGCTGATGATGCAGATGACGCTGATGACGATGCTGATGCTGATGCTGATGATGTTGATGATGATGGTGGTGCTGGTATGGTGGTGCTGGTGATGATGAGGAGGAGGAAGAGGAGGATGGTGACGATTTTTTCGCATTAGAATGATTATGAATATGATGACGGTTGATGGTGACGATGATGACGATGAGGACGAGGAGGACGGACTCAGATCCAGGAGAAGTGGCCCGCGATGTGGCGAGAGTGCCATTCCGAACGTTCCGGGCGCACCGCCGATCTCAACATGAGGCCAACGCTACAGCGGGAGCATCATCTTGAAGGACAGCGTCCCAGGCTTCAAACACCATAGAGACGAGTTTCGACACCTTGTGTATAAAAACAGTGCGCGATTGGACTGAACAGCTTCCAGGCAGGATCAGGGGACAGAGGAGAGTGGTTTTCAATAACGTGTAGGTGTCGAGGGGGCGATCAGCAGCAGGAGACGGACGACGACAACGGCGATGCGATTGAAACCGCATCCTTGCCGAGGTGTGGGCGCGCATCGACCAGGGCGGCTCTGGAGGGGCAAGGGGACAGGGCATCTCGACATTGCTGTTGGTCATCCTGACCCTGCTCGTCAGCAGTCCCATTCTCCTCTCCTCCAGCTCATCCTCCGCTCGACCTCGCCCCCCCCCTCACACACACACATTCACACACACACACACACTATTTTGCATCGGCGGCTGGGCAGAGGTTACTGCTCCGGCGATGTGTGGCATTATAGTGGGGCGCACAAGGTGAAAATTGGGCAGAGGAGCGCGCGAGAAGAGGGAGGAAGCCCGGCGCGGGCGGGAGGGAGAGGAAGCCGTGCCCACTCAGGCAAGTCCCGGCGGCGGCGGGGCGGGCGCGGGGGGGGAGGGGGGGAGCCAGCGGCGGCGCCGGGGCAGCAGCTGGGGTAGAGGCAGCCCGAGGGCAGCCGGGCGCAGGCCCGGGGGGGCGGGGGGAAACACGTGACGAGCGAGGCGGCCGAGCACTGAGATCTCCTGACCGACCAAGCGACTGAACAGCCAGCGATGGCCACACCAGATGGGGGAGCGGGACACGTTGAACAGCGATGCGGCTGCACACTGAGATCTTCTGACCTGCCAAGTGACTGACCAGCCGAGAGGACCACACCGAAGTGGGTGTGCTGAGAGGCGCTGGCAAGGGCCCAGCGAGTGAGGCGGATGGACGCCGAGATCTGCCCCCTCGGCCGTCGCCGTTGCCGCCGCCGGCACAACAGGAGCAATCATGAGGGTGTTGATTGTTATGATAGCGACGACGGGCATGATATAGCCAGAAGGAGGAAGAAGAGGAAGAGGAGGAGGATGATGGAGAAATGTATGGGCACAGGAGGCCGGCGATCCGACCCGCCGGGGCAGGGGATGCAGCGGCGGGGCAGGGCACCCACCAGAGCGGGGCACGGCGGCCAGGGGCGGCCAGAGGAGGCGCGCGGGAGCCAACGGCGAGCGGCAAGACCGGCCCGCCCGTGGCAAACGCAGCGGCCGTCGGACAGGAAGGGGGCACGGCGTGGGTAGCAAAGCCGCCGAGGGCCCGAAACCGCAGGCCTTGGGGCGCACGGCAGGACTGGCATGAAGTCGGGCATGTCCCTCTACAGGAGGAAGATTCAAAAGTAGCTTGAACACGTATTCCGGGGACGACTTCTACAGCCTTTTTGAATATTGTTGCATAATTTTGGCGTATTTTTTCATCTCTCGGCCTGTGGGGGGACACGCCCGACCTGAGACTGGCAGTGGCGCCACGAGCGCAGCCCCTGGCGGCAGCCCGGAGCGCGCACGGGGGGGGGGCCACCGAGCAGGCGCAGCGGTGCGGTGCACAAAGGGGCCAGCAGGCGAGGAGCCGCCGACGCCGGGGGGGGAGGGGAGCCAGCGTGCGGGTATCAGAAGCTGGGCGAGGGCTGCTAAAGCCGTGGCTGCTAAAGCGGCCCTCCCGGCAGGAAAAAGCAACTTCCCGGAAGGAGGCGCGGCACGCGAAACAGTCCACGGGCTTCTCCCCGGAAGGACGAAGACAACTTCCCGGAGGTCGATTTTAGCAGTCACGGATTTAGCAGCCCTTGCCCGGCTTCCGAACACACGGGCACAAGTAATCCTGGCTTCCCCCGAAGATACGGGGAAATATGGTAAGTGGGGGGAGGCAGAAACCCAAACAAAAATATGAAAACATGGGGAATCCTGTTATCCGTAAGGGCTTCGCCCCCTGCCGCCGGCCCCCTCTCTCGGAGACTGGGCCATGGACGAGCGAAGTCATCAGGCTTTGGCTTCGCCGAGAAGCAGTGTCGGGACCTGTTTGTTTTTCGACCCTGACCCTACGGCCCTACGGATCTGCGTGAGGGGTGCCGCCGAATTTCAGAAATGTGGCAAATCCCCTATGTTTTTGGACCCTGACCCTACGAGTCTGCGTGAGGGGTGCCGCCGAATTTCAGAAATGTGGCAAATCCCTTGTGTGTTTTTGGACCCTGCCTGACCCTACGGATCTGCGTGAGGGGTGCCACCGACTTTTGTGGCAAATCCCTTGTGTGTTTTTGGACCCTGACCCTACGAGTCTGCGTGAGGGGTGCCGCCGAATTTCAGAAATGTGGCAAATCCCTTGTGTGTTTTTGGACCCTGACCCCGCCGAGGTGCGTGAGGGGTGCCACCGAATTTCAGCAATGTGGCAAATCCCATGTGTTTTTGGACCCTGACCCCGCCGATCTGCGTGAGGGGTGCCACCGACTTTCAGCAATGTGGCAAATCCCATGTGTTTTTGGACCCTGACCCTACGGATCTGCGTGAGGGGTGCCGCCGAATTTCAGAAATGTCGCACATCCCCTGTGTTTTTGGACCCTGACCCTACGAGTCTGCGTGAGGGGTGCCGCCGAATTTCAGAAATGTGGCAAATCCCTTGTGTGTTTTTGGACCCTGACCCTACGAGTCTGCGTGAGGGGTGCCGCCGAATTTCAGAAATGTGGCAAATCCCTTGTGTGTTTTTGGACCCTGACCCCGCCGATCTGCGTGAGGGGTGCCACCGACTTTCAGCAATGTGGCAAATCCCTTGCGTGTTTTGGACCCTGACCCCGCCGATCTGTGTGAGGGGTGTTAGTTTTTATCCCCAGAAATTCTGAGAACCTTTTTTGGGGCGTGGTAAAAATGTCCGTTTTGGGCCTCCCCTCCTCGCGCGGTCCATCAACGAGGAACAGTACATAAGCAGCAAGGAGCAGAGTTGTAACAGTGGAAACTGGAAGCTGCAACTGCAACTGGCACGGGAAACTTCGAATTCCCGGCCTACAGCCTGGTGGCCCCGCAAGGGGGCCGGCGGATTTGTGTTGTTTTAGTTCTTTGTGTGTCCCCGGGCCCCTTCAAGGCAAGCCGAGGGTCAGGGAAACCGCAGGCCGGGCGCGCGGGGCAGGGCGAGCCGGTGGCCAGGCTGGCCGCTGCCCGTCCCGCTGCAAGGGGGGGACCCTTCAGGAGAGGAAAAAGCTCTCAGACACAATTAATCGTCGATCCCCCAGAAAATATGGGAAAATATAGGAATTGGGCGGGAAGACAGAAACCCAGAAAATATTGGAAAATATGGGGAATTATTTTATTTGTGTGTATTTATTTGTGTGTCCTGGGGCCCCTTCAACCCTGAGATCCTGGCGACTCGGTTTTTTCGAGCCCGGCGTCGTCGCTGAATTTCGGGCCCCGGGACTCTCACAGATCAGTCTGGCTCGAAAACTTGGAAAGAAAGATCGGGTCCGGGTGTCTGGTCGTGATTTTCACGATGCCGCAATATTTTGTCGCAACGTCGGACATCAGGGGAGTGGCGACGAGCGCCTGCAAGACAAAGTGGGCAGCCGCGCTCCAAGCAGGCAGGTTTTTTGTCCACGGTCAGCGGGGGCTAAAGGCGGTTCCTCTGTTCCTCGCGCCGCTCTCCACAGAGCAGCCAGGCGAGCCGCAAGGCGCAATAGATTATACCCGCACGCTACGACGCCCGCCTTCCTACCCCACCTCTAGGAGCCACCTTCTTGACACACCTTCTTACCCACGTGTGCGCCTTCTTACGTGCTGCCAGTGCCACCCCTCCCCGTCATGCCGTCACCCTCCACGCCGCCATTGCCGTCCCTGCTCGCTCCACCCACCGTGCAGCCACTGCCGTCACAACCCGCTTCCACTGTCGGCCATTCTCGCACGTGCTCGTCGCAGCGTTGGAGCTGTTGAAGGAGGGCTGGGCAGGCTGCGGGAGTCGCACTGGTGCTGCTGAAGTGGGTCGCTGGTTGGTCGTGGTGCTGTTGGAGTTGGTGGTGGTGCTGTTGGGGTCGGTCAGGTGCTGCTGGAGTCGGCCGTGGAGCAGCCCAGGTTGATGCTGATGCTGCTGGGGTCGCACTGGTGCTGCCGGGGAGGGTCGGTGGTTGGTCGTGATGCTGCTGGAGTTGGTGGTGGTGCTGTTGGTGCAGGCCAGGTGCTGCTGGAGTCGGTCGTGGTGCAGCTGGGGTTGGAGTTGGTGCTGCTGGCGTCGCACTGCTGCTGCTGGAGTGGGTCGCTGGTTGGTCGTGGTGCTGCTGGAGTTTGTGGCAGTGTCGTTGGTGTTGGCCAGGTGTTGCTGGAACCAGTCGCGGTGCGGCTGGTGCTGGTGTTTGTGACGCTGGATTCGCACTGGTGCTGCTGGAGTGGGTCGCTGGTTGGTCATGGTGCTGCCGGAGTTGCTGGTGGTGCTGTCGGTGTCGGTCAGGTGCAGCTGAATTCGGTCGCGGCGCAGCTGGTGTTTGTGTCGATGCTGCTGGCGTTGTATTGGTGCTGCTGAAGTGGGTCGCTGGTTGGTCGTGGGTGGTGTTGATGCTGCTGGAGTCGCACTGGTGCTGCCGGAGTGGGTCAGTGGTTTGTCGTGGTGCTGCTGGAGTTGGTGGTGGTGCTGTTGGTGTCGGCCAGGTGCTGCTGGAGTCGGTCGCGGTGCAGCTGGAGTTGGAGTTGGTGTTGCTGGAATCGCACTGGTGCTGCTGGAGTGGGTTGCTGGTTGGTCGTGGTGCTGCTGGAGTTGGTGGCAGTGCCGTTGTTGTTGGCCACGTGTTGCTGAAGCCAGTCGCGGTGCGGCTGGGGCTTGTGATGATGATGTTGGAGTCGCACAGGTATTTCTGGAGTGGGTCGCTGATTGGTCGTGGTACTGCTGGAGTTGGTGGTGGAGCTGCAAGCGCCGGTCCGGAGCTGCTGAGGTCGGTCGTGGTGCACAAGGGGTAGGTATGGATGCTGCTGGAGTCGCACTGGTGCTGCTGGAGTGGGTCGCTGGTCGGTCTTGGTGCTGCTGGAACTGGTGGTGGTGCTGTCGGTGTCGGTCAGGTGCAGCTGGAGTCGGTCGCGGCGCAGCTGGTGTTTGTGCTGATGCTGCTGGAGTCGTACTTGTGCTGCTGGAGTGGGTCGCTGGTTGGTCGTGGCGCTGCTGGATTTGGCGGTGGTGCTGTTGGTGTCGGTCGGATGCTGCTGGAGTCGGTCGCACTGCAGTTGGGGTTGGTGTTAATGCTGCTGGAGTTGCACTGGTGCTGCTGGAGTCAGTCGCTCGTTGTTCGTGGTGCCGCTGGGGTTGCTGGTCTTCGTCAGGTGCAGCTGGAGTGGGTTATGGTGCGGCAGGGGTGGGCGTTGATGCTGCTGGAGTCGCACTGGCGATGCTGGAGTGGGTCGATGTTTGGTCGTGGTGCTGCTGAAGTTGGTGGTAGTGCTGTTGTGTCGGTCAGGGGCAGCTGGAGTCGGCCGTGGAGCAGATGGGGTTGGTGATGATGCTGCTGGAGTCGTACTGGTGCTGCTGGCATGGATCGCTGGTTGGTCGTTGTGCTGCTGTAGTGGTGGCAGTGCTGCTGAGGGTCAGGTGCTTCTGGAGTCGGTCGCGGTGCAGCTGGGGTTGGCGAGGACGTTGCTGGAGTCGCACTGGTGCCGTTTGGTGGTCTGATGTGTCCCACGGGCGCAGGGCAGAAACGGAGTGGAAACACGCGAGGCTTTGGCAACCACGACCGCAGTATTGTGCTCCGCAGCGTGCGCATTGCCAGGCCGCCCACCTCGCACGGCAGTACGAGCAGGCCGAGTCGCCAAGCACGTCTCTCTGAAGAGCACCAGGGCTCGCTGCCACGTCTTGCATTTCTCGCACGCGCTGGTCGCAGCGTTGTAGCTGATGATGGCGGGCTCCAGTTTCGCGACCCACTTCCCGTTGAGCAACGGCGGGGCCGGCTGCCGCTGCCCGCCCGCCCAAGATGCCGCCACTGCCATCCGTTGTCGTGCCGCCACTGCCGTTCTTCCCCACTCCTCCTTGTCCTCCTCCCCCAAGCCAGCTGTCCCTCCCCACTCCTCTCACCGTGCTGCAACCACTGCCGCTCCACCCAGCCTTCGCGGCACCACTGCCGTCCCTCCCGGTTCCTCCTGCTGTGCGGGTCCTTGGTTGGTCGTGGTGTTGCTGGAGCTGGTGGTGGTGCTGTTGGTGTCGGTCAGGTGCTGCTGGAGTCGGTCGCGGTGCAGCTGGGGTTATTGTTGTCGTCGTCGTCGTCGTTGTGGTTGTTGTTGTTGAACTCTAATTACTGAAGAATAATTATTGTTGATCCCCCCCCTCCGGCGGACATTGTATTTTTTTCAATTGAAGTGCCCCTTCCGGGGCTCGCACCCTGTTTTTTATCAGGGAAAGTCGTGGGCATCAAACTGCGTTGTTGGCCCCCCGGACAACAACAACAACGGTTCCCGCCTGATACTTCCTCCAAATTTACTCAGGACCCCCGCCCCCGCCTGGGACTTCCTCGCAGTTTACTCAGGCGGAGGCGCTCCCGCCTAAGACTTCCTCGCAAATTACTCCGGACCCCCGCCCCCGCCTGGGACTTCCTCGCAGTTTACTCAGGCGGAGGCACTCCCGCCTGAGACTTCCTCGCACATTACTCCGGGAGCGGCGCTCCCGTCTGGGACCTCCCTCACAACTGAGCCCTGCTGAACTCTCAATACTGAAGAATAATTATTCTTGATCCCCCCCGGCGGACACAATATTTTTCCCCGACCTGGCGGAGGGGTTCCCGTTGTGTGTCCCCCTGGGGGGGTCTGGGGGGGGGACCCCCCGGGACATGGCCCCGGCCACGGGCGGAACGCCGGCGGAAGACGGCGGAAGTCCGGCAGGACACGGCATCATTTCTGCAGACGCGCTTCCGGGAGGCACGGACGGCCCCAAGATGGTCCACGAGATGGTTCACGAAGGCCTCGAGTTGCCGAAAGATCGGCCTAAGACGCTCAAGATGGCGCCCCGACGGCCCAGGGAGCCCCTAAGACGCCCCGAAAGACCCCCAAGAGCTTTCCCAGGAGAGTCGGAAACGTCAAAAACCATAAGTTTTTCTTACGTGCTCGAAGGTTTTTGAAGTTTTTGCATTTTCGGCTTCTCGGCGCTCCAAGACGGCCCAAGAGGCCCCAACGATCGCCCCAAAACGGCCTCAGCAGCCCTCAAGACAGCGCCCAGACGGACCAAGACGCCCACAAGACGGCCCAAGAGGCCTCCAAGACCCCTTCAGAAAGCTCAACGAACGCCCCAAAAGAGCCCCCAGAGGGGAGGCGGGGACCGACATTTCGAGCTCCCCGCCCAAAGATCCCCCCAGGAGACCCAGGAGGCCCCCACGAGGCCCCCAAGAGGCCCCCAGGAAGCCCCCTTGGAGGCCCCAAGAGGCCTCAAGACACCTCCAGGAAGCCCCCCGAAGCGCCCACGAGGGCACCGGGACTGTCCCAACAAGGCCCGGGACGGCTGGAGGCGCCTCGACAAAGTGCCACATCATCGAACAGACAACACGGGAACTTCAGGAGGCACCTCGAGGCACCCAAGAAGACCCCAAGAGGCCTCCAAGTGACTTCCACAGATCTCCAAGAACACCCCAGAAGCGCCCACGAGGGCCCAAAGACAGCCCCAAGAAGGCCCCTGGATTGCTGGAGACGCCCCGACAAAGCATCACCGCGTCAAACGGACAACACGGGAACCAACGTAATACGCTCTATACGCATCCTCTTCGGTATTGTTTCTTTCTCGCAAGTCACGCTGCGAAAACAGATGTGTCCATGCTCCAAGTATGGTAGTACATGCCATCAAGAGTGGTTGGGTTTTCAACGCCTTGCGCCAAGAACAACATGAGTACCCGCAAAACTGGGTACTCCCATGACTTCCGATGTCAGCGGCGGCCCGTCATCACAAGGACCCAATACCTACAGAGATGAAATCGTTCAACGAACTCTGGCGCCGACTTCTTCATTCATTCAGGATTCACCCTTTAGTCACCCGCCCGCCAGGTTTCGCCCGCCCGATCCGCCTGTTACAGCCCGCCCGTTCGCTCTCTTGGCATCTCGCCCGCCCGCTTTAAGCCACCGCCCGCCCGACCCGCCAGCGAGGGTCCGCCGCCCGACCCGTCCGTTGGCGTCCGCCCGCCCCGCCAGCCCGACCCGCCCCTCAGAGTCCGCCGCTCGACCCGTCTGTCTGGTTCGTCCGTTTGTTTACCTCCTCTTTTGCCCCCCTCCCCTCCTGCTAACCTCTTTCGTCCTCCATCCATCCTCCCCCCCTTGCCCCTTCCCTCCTCCCTCCCTCCCCCCACTCTTTTCCTCCTCGCTCTCCCTTCCTCCTTCCCCCTGCTCTTCCTGTTTTAGGGGCTGCGCCAACTACACGTGGCGAGTAAAAAAGATATACCCCCAAAGGGGTATGACCGAAGACGAAGAGGGTGGGTATCGAGGGTTTGGGATTTACATATTAAGTGACGCGCGCGCATGTAAGAGCGATCAGTCTTAAGATGATTGTTGTTGTTGTTGTTGTTGTTGTTGGTGTTGTTGTTGCTGGAGTCGCACTGGTGCTGCTGGAGTGGGTCGCTGGTTTTTCGTGTCGCTACTGGAGTGGGTGGCGGTGCTGCCGGCGTCGGTCAGGTGGTGTTGGTGTCGGTCGTGGTGCAGCTGGGGCTGGTGTTCATGCTGCAGGAGTCGCACCGGTTCTGCTGGAGTGAGTCGCTGGTTGGTCGTGGTGCTGCTGGAGTTGGTGGCAGTGCCGTTGGTGTCGGCGGGTGCTGCTAGAGTCCGTTGTGGTGCAGCCGGGGCTCGTGTTGATGCTGCTGGAGTCGCACTGCTATACACACATACACACACGCACGCATACACACATACATGCACATACACATACCTTTTAGGCAAGATCATTGGGAGGAGCAGGGAGGGGGGGGTCGACGAGAATTAGGTGGTGGTGTGTATGATGATGTGGATGTGAAGTGAGGTCAACGATGCGGAAGACGAGGCGGAGGATGCGGAACAAGAGCAGTATGATAAGCAGTGACAGCAGGAGCAGGACGGTCATGGTGAGGAGGAACATTGACAGGGACTGGGAAGGTGACTTGGACATGGCGGCTGCTAAAAAGGGGACGAGTGATGAGGGGGGACATGGTGATGACGATGCTGTGGTGGTTGTGGAGGTGTTGGTGGTGGCGGATCGGGAGGGGAGGAGGGGGGAACGAGAGGAGGAAGAGGAGGAGGAGGAGGGAGAGGAGGAGAGGGAGGATGCGGAGGAAGAGGACGACAACAAGGGGGCGGGAGGACCATGCTGAGGACGAAGGTAACGATGGGGAAGACGAGGCGGAGCAAGACGATCAGGACCATCTGAGGAGGCGGTACGTTCTGCGCGCGTTTTTTTTCTTTCTTTTTTTTGTGTGTGTGTGTGTGCACGGCGATTCCGCCATGCCCTGGTGTTGCGGCTTGCCGTTGCATTAAAAGTCGGGTGATGTCATGGTAAGGATGAGGATGTGGCGGGCAGGAGCTTGAGCATGAGCAGAAGGCTGGTAAGTCAATGATGCTGGCGATTGTTGAGATGATCATGGTGATGGTGGTGCTGATGCTGATGCTGAGCATGGTGCTGGTGATGCTGATGCTGATGATGATGGGGATGGGGGTGGAGATGGGGATGGGGATGATGATGCTGCTGATGATGGTGTTGATGGTAACTGTGATGATGATGCTGATGCTCTGGATGACGATGCTGTTGATGCTGATGCTGATGCTGATGGTGATGATATCGACGCGTATGATCAGGGTGATGTTGATGATGATGATGATGATGATGATGATGATGATGATGATGATGATGATGATGATGTTGCTGGTGATGATGATGCTGATGATGGTGGTGGTGATGATGGTGACGATACCGATGCAGATGTTGATGACGATGATGATGCTGATGGTGATGGTGATGATGATGCTGATTACGATGCTGATGATGATGCTGCTGATGATGATGATGGTGGTGATGGCGATGCTATTGGTGATGATGAGGGTGGTGATTATGATGGTGGTGGTGATGGTGATGGTGATGGTGATGGTGATGATGATGATGATGATGATGATGATGATGATGATGATGATGCTGATGCTGATGCTGATGATGATGATGCTGATGATGATGATGATGATGATGATAATGATGATGTCTATGATGGTGTTGATGCTGGTGCTGATGATGGCGATGATGAGGATGATCATGGTGGTGATGGTCATGGTCATGGTCGTGGTCATGATCATGGTCATGGAGATGGTGATGGCGATGGTGATGGCAATGGTGATGGTGCTGGTGAGAATAATGATAAGGCGGGGGAGCAGGAGGATCATGATGGGGCCATAGCGATTGTGGGCGTGGAGGGGGATCGGCAGGAAGCGGGAGCGGGGCAGCACACGGAAACGGGACGATTTAGGGCGGGGAGAGAGGGCAGCCATACGGGAAGAGAAGGAGGAGGAGGAGGAGGAGGAGGCGGAGGAGGAGGAGGAGGAGGAGGAGGAGGAGGAGGATGGCGGGTGAGCAGCAGGGCGGGGATGCGATGGGGAGGGCGGCAGGAGCAGGGAAGGCGACGGAGGACACTGGAAGGGCAGAAAGATGGGCAGCGGGGATCCTTGGGGTGAGCTGGGAGAGGAGGGAAGGGGAGGGGGGGGGCAAGCTAGGTGCGCTCGCGTCATATCTGACATCCTACCTCTCCCTCCCATCCCTTACCATGGCGCAGATCCCCTCTCTACTCGCACAGTCGGATGTCGAGCAGGGCAATGATCCCGAAAAGCTACGCGATGCATTGGAGAGCACGGCATGGCATGGCGTAGAAGAGCACCGCGAAGCGTAGTATCAACCTAGCATTGCATTGCATGCCGTGGCATGGCACGGGACGACGCCAGCGCTGCAGCGGGAGCACGAGTCGAAACGAGCGGAAGCGCGGAAATGAGGCCAGCGCTGCAGCGGGAGCACGATTCGGAACGAGCGGAAGCACGCCAGAATCGGCCCGGGAGGCTTCCCGGGCGCCAGAAGCACAAATTCAGCATTTTCAAAAGAAAAATGTGTATTGGAATTGCCTTTTTTCGGCGCCGCCTCGGAACTCGATTTTCCGGCGCCGGCCGGAACCGGCTCCGGACCTGGCCCGGGCGCCGGCCCCAGCGCCGGCTCGGGCGTCCAGCCCGGGCGCCGGCTGGGGCGCCGGCCCGGGCGTCTGAATCGGCCCAGGAGGCCTTCCGGGCGCCGGAAGCAGAAATTCAGCACTTTCAGAAGATGGCCTCTTTTCGGCGCCGCCTCGGAACTCGATTTTCCGGCGGCGGCTGGAACCGGCTCAGGACCCGGCCTGAGCGCCGGCCGGCCCGGGCCCCAGCTCGGGCGTGCAGCCCGGGCGCCGGCGGAAATGAGGCCAGCGCTGCAGCGGGAGCACGATTCGGAACGAGCGGGGCCCAAAAATGAGGCCGGCGCCTCAGCGAGAGCAGCATTTTGGACAAAAATGCAGGCGAAAACCCAATTCTGGGGAAACTTGCGTGTAAAAAACAGTACGCGGGGGGGGGTCGAATACTCCCAAACCGTCATCAGGGGAAGAGGGAGAGTAGTATTCTTTTTGAGTAATTGTAGAAGTGGGCATCGGCATCGCTCGGGCGTGTGCATGTCTTTTCTCGGCAGGGACCATCGAGAAGCACTCTGGGTCATCCTGCGACCAAGCAACGCCCGAAACCGAAACATGCGCGGGGAATGGACGTCGGAGCGATGGCGAGGGGAGGACGGCAGGGGAGGGGTGGTGGGGAGGAGGGGGCGGAATGAGGCGGACTTGCGGGGGGGGGACTTGGCACGACGTGGTAGCGGGGCAGACATCAGGGGAAATGAGGGGGGAGGGGCATTGGCCGCGGAAAGTGCGGGCAGGTTTGGGAGCGGTCGGAGTAAGGAAGGTGAGATAAGGAGATGCAGGAGGAGGAGGAGGAGGAGGAGGAGGAGGAGGAGGAGGAGGAGGAGGAGGAGGAGGGAGGAAGAGGAGGAAGGAGGAGGAGGGTTGAAGAGGAGGAAGGTTGAAGAGGAGGAGGAGGATGAGGAGGAGGAGGGAGAAGGAGCCGTAGCAGGATGAGGAGGAGGGGGACGTGGAGCAGTAGCAGGATCCAGGAGCGGGAGCGGGTGCATATTCAGGCGCTTGGGCATGATCAGGAGTTGGATGGGTGAGGAATGAGGGGGGGTGAGGATGAGGAGAAGGACCAGCGGGGAGAGTGAGGGGGTGATGGTAGTTGTCCGCTTAATGGCGGAGAATAAGACGATGGGATAAGTCTGCGGCCTGACACGCGGATGCCGTTGGGTCGCGCGAGGTGCATTGGAATTTGGAAAAGTGGAGGGGGAGAGCGAGGAGGATAGGTAAGGGGAGGAGTGGGGGGCGGGTGCGTGGGTGTCATGGAGAGGGACGGAATGGGAAGGGGCGGGTGCTTGGTGGGTGGGGCGGGGGCGACGGGGCAGGGGCGGGACTACCTCCGACAACCTCTCGCACCTTACCACGCGCGTCTCGCCCCCCCTTCATGCGCTTCCTCTCAGGGGGTGCCGGGTAGAGGAGCAAGAGGAGGAGGGGGAGGAGGCGGAGGACGAGGAGGAGGAGGACGAGGAGGCAGAGGAGGAAGAGAAGGAGGAGGAGGACAAGGAGGAGGAGGACGACGACGAGGAAGAGAGGGAGAGGAGGACGACGACGAGGGAGGAGGAGAGGAGGAGGAGGAGGAGGAGGAGGAGGAAGCAGGCCGTCGGCCAACGGGCGGGTGCGCGGGCGGGGCGCTGGGAGGCCCGCCTGCCAGCAAAGGGGCCCGCGCCGCGTGGCCCGGCCAGGCAGGCGGTCCGAGCCCGGACTGGCTTCAGGGGGCCGTCGAGGAGAGGGAAGGCTCGACCGCAAGCAAGAGTGGCCCTTCGGAGGAGCGACTGCTGGTGCGGGCTCCTCTTCCTCCTCCTCCTCCTCCTCCTCCTCCTCCTCCTCCCCTCCTCCTCCTCCTCCTCCTCCTCCTCCTCCTCCTCCTCCTCCTCCTCCTCCCCCTCCTCCTCCCCTCCTCCTCCCTCCTCCTCCCTCCTCCTCCTCCTCCTCCTCCTCCTCCTCCTCCTCCTCCTCCTCCTCCTCCTCCTCCTCCTCCTCCTCCTCCTCCTCCTCCTCCTCCTCCTCCTCCTCCTCCTCTCTTGGAGTACGTGCACTCCTCCTCCTCCTCCTCCTCCTCCTCCTCCTCCTTCCTCCTCCTCCCCCATCCTCCTCCTCCTACCCTCCTCCTCCTCCTCCCCCTCCTCCTCCTCCTCCTCCTCCTCTCCTCCTCCTCCTCCTCCTCCTTCCCCTCCTCCTCCTCTTCCTCCCCCTCCTACCCCTCCTCCCCCTCCTCCCTCTCTTCCCCCCTCTCCCCGGTCGTTGAGCGCTTGGGCGCTTGGATTTGGCCACCTTGCGCTCCCTCAGTCCGCGCACCAAAGGTTACTCTTGCCTAGGGTCACCCTTGCGTGTAGCCAACAAGCAGGAGCAGGAGGATGACGAGAAGGTGCACGAGGACGACGAGGTCCAGGACGAGGAGTTGGACCCCGAGACACGACGTTGCGAAAAGATGCAACATCGCGACAAGTCACGACCAGAGCCCTAGACCCAATCTGTTGCACTTTTCGAGCCGGATCGATCTGTGATGTCCGCAAGCCCCAAACCAGGCGGAAACGCCAGGTCAGCAAAAAAGTGCAAATTCAATTCCCAGATCTCACGAGGAGGGCGAGGTGGACGCCGCGGTGCGAGGGTGCAGCCACCACCGTCGTCGTTGCAGCCGCCGCCGCCGCCGCGGTGGCAGCTGCCGACGGCTCGCCGCCGTCGTCGTTGCAGCCGCCGCCGCCGCCGCCCCGCGGGGAGAGGCGGCGGCGTCGGCCCGGCGCCCGAGCGCTTCGTGGGCGCCGTGGCCCTGCACGGCGGGCGCCGCAGCCGCGCCCGCGCGGGGGCGCGGCTGCGCGGGGGGCCCCGCGGCGGCGGCCGCGGGGGGTCCGTGCTGGCCGTCCTCGCCTTCGGCCGGGGACGGCCAGCACGGAGGAGGAGGAGACGGACGAGGAGGAGGAGGAGGAGGACGAGGCGGAGGAGGAGGCAGAGGAGGAGGAGGAGGAGGAGGAGGAGGAGGAGGAAGAGGAGGACGAGGAGGACGAGGAGGAGGACGAGAACGAGGAGGAGGAGGAGGAGGAGGACAAGGAGTCCAGCCAAGACGCTGCAGTAAGGACACTTGCCATCGCTCGGACGTGTGCGTGTGTGTGTGTGTGTGTGTGGTTCCCAACCATATTGTGATGTTGGGTCTTCGTTTTTCCCCACTTCCAAAGTGGGGTTCTTGTTTTCTCTGGACACCCCGCGCAGGAACATCCTCACCTCACCCCCTCTTCTGTCTTCATGCGCTCACTCACTCACTCACTAGCTCACTCACTCACTCACTCACTCACTCACTCACTCACTCACTCACTCACTCATCAGCACTCACCCACTCACACGCTCATGAACTCACATCTGATGATGAGTGTGCGCATGAGAGAGTGTGATGATGATCATCATCACACGTCAGTCAGTCAGTCAGTCAATCACTCACTCACTCACTCACTCACTCACTCGCCTTGGGCCTCGTCTGTGAGTGAATTGCGAGGAAGTCTCAAGCGGGAGCCCCCTCCCTATTGGGCCCGCGGATCATGTTACTAACCCGAGGAAGTCTCAAGCGGGAGCCCCCCTATTGGGCCCGCGGATCATGTTACTAATCCGAGCGGGCCATCCAATTCCTGTAACTGTCACCACTTTTGGGCTCCGCGCTGCCAGAACGCCATTCCCACTTATGGCGCCCGCGGATCATGTTACTAACCCGAGGAAGTCTCAAGCGGGAGCCCCCTCCCTATGGGGCCCGCGGATCACGTTACTAATCCGAGCGGATCATCCAATTCTTGTAACGGTCGCCACTTTTGGGCTCCGCGCTGCCAGAACGCCATTCCCACCTATGGGGCCCGCGGATCATGTTACTAACCCGAGGAAGTCTCAAGCGGGAGCCCCCTCCTTATGGGGCCCGCGGATCATGTTACTAATCCGAGCGGGTCATCCAATTCTTGTAACCGTCGCCATTTTGGGGCTCTCGCGCTGCCAGAACGCCACTCCTAGGCCACATTTTGAATGCCCGGAGCCAACTGTAGGCCACTTCGTGTTGTTCGTGCTCCCAGAACACCATTCCCGGGCCACATTTTGAATGCCGGGAGCCCGCTGTAGGCCACTTCGTGTTTTTCGTGTTCCCAGAACAGCACTCCCGGGCCACATTCTGAATGTCGGGAGCCAACTGTAGGCCACTTTGTTTTCGTCGTGTTCCCAGAAGGCTACTCCCGGCACGTATCCACTGGGACGCACCCCTGTGCGCTTCCTCTGGGTCGTGCCCCCGCACGTATCCACTGGGACGCACCCTGTGCGTTTCCTGTGGGTCGTGTTCGGCACGTATCCACTGGGACGCACCCATGTGCGCTTCCTCTGGGTCGTGCCCCCGCACGTATCCACTGGGACGCACTCCTGTGCGTTTCCTCTGGGTCGTGTTCCGCCTGCGTCTCAGATCCCCTGCGTCTTCGAGCTGAAGGGCACGAAGCGCTTCGAGCCTGGGGACCCGCTGATCACGTTCCTGGGCTGCATACGCGAGGGCAAGCCCTTCCCACCGGAGGTCTGGCTGGTCCGCCTGGGAGAAGACGCTGGCCACGGACAACCGCGGCGTCCTGGACCTTCGGCACCAGCACGAGAACTTCCGGCTCGGCTACGGCATGGGCATCTACTGGGAAACGCCTGCGAGGTGGATGAACACGCGTGCTCGTCGCGACGCTCGGCGTCTGGGTGTGCCCCTCGTTTTCCTGCAGGCCGTTGACGAGTGCGGCACGATTCAGGGTGATCCCGACGCGGGTCGGCGCCTCCTGAACGTCCCGAACATGCACAAGACGGGGGACATCCACGGCGTCTTGCCGGCCCACGTCGGCATGGAGGTGCGGTTCACGGCAGCGCAGGAAGAGCGGAACAAGAAGTTGGGGCTCGTGCAGGAGCAACGGGCCACCATCGTGTCTTCCGAGTTTCACCGCGAGGACGAGCAGCGGCACGAGGGGCGCTCGGCAGCCCAGCTCTTTCGCCCCCGCTTCCTACCGCAGGGAATCTGGCTGCAGGTGCACGGCTTCAAGGAATCTCCGATCTACCAGGAGGTCGCCGAGGTGCTGCGACAGGGCGCCGAAGACGCCGACGACGACGGCCAGGCCCAGGCGCGGGCGCGGAGCTTGCTGATGTTCCGGCCCAGCGAAAGGGAGTTCACATGGCAGAGCTCGGGGGCGCACAGCGTGCGCCGCTCGGGGTTCACCCTGACGCACGCGTCCTACCTGACCTCCACGCTGTCGCAGGGCCAGACGCTGCGCAAGGGCGTCACTGTCGACTGCGCGAGAGACGAGCACGCTGGCCGCGCGGGCATGTCGGACGAGCAGCGGTGGCTGCACCCCTACGTCATGCTCTCCTGCGCCACGTGCATGCGGAACATGCTGATCCTGCGGCCGCCGCCGCGAGAGTTCCTGGAGCGAGGGCCGCCGGCGCCCCTGCGGAAGGCGCTCCTGGAGTTCGACAAGAGAACGGTCTTGCCCAGGGCGGAGGCGAAGCAGCTCGCGGAAGAGCTGGGCTTCGCGCTGCCCGCCTGGGCGCGGCTGCGCCCCGCTCGAAGCCCGCGGGGTTGTCCCAGCGGCTTGGTCTTGCGCGCAAGCGGCTCGCGGGGTTGCCGCGCAGCGTGGCTCGCGGGTTTGTCCCAACGGCTGCGCGACGTGGCCATTAGAGAACGCGCCTGTGCTGGCCGAGGCGGCGACGGCGCCGAGGAAAACCGACATGCGCACTCGCGCAATGGAGAGGCGAGGAGGTGGCGGGGCGCGAAAAAAAAGAGGGCGAAGTCGGGGGCAACGTGGGGAGCGGGGGGAGGGCCCGCGCCAGGGCTAGAATAAATATACGCAGAAGAGGCAGCCAGGACGCCTCACCAACCACGAGGACGACGGTGATGGTTTTGTTTTCCAGATTCGCCCAGAGGATTCTCATGTGGGGTCCTTCCGTCGGAGTAATTAAGAGACAGCGCCCCGCGTTTCCTTCCTGCCTCCTCCTCCCCCTCCTCCCTCCTCCATTACCATCACCAGCATCATCATTATCAGCATTGTCATCATCATCATCATCATCATCATCATCACCACCATCATCCTCCTCATCATCATCACCCGTTTCAGTACACCCCTCACACGTTTCGTGGCCCCATCGGTAGCTCCACCGAAGGTCCCAGTGGCACCGCCGCATGCGTCACGCACCACTCAGTACAGCGTTTTGTGGCCCCAGATGGTGCTCCACCGACGGTCCCAGTGGGACCACCCGCATACGTCACGTACCACCCAGAACAGCGCTTCGCGGCCCCAGAGAAAGCCCCACCGAAGGCCCCAGTGACACCGCCCGCATGCGTCACGCACCACCCAGTACAGGGAGCTCCACCGAAGGTCCCAGTGGGACCGCCCGCATGCGTCACGCACCTCCTAATACAGCGTTTCGTGGCTCTTTCGGGTGTTCCACCGAAGGTCTCAGTGGCACCGCCGCATGCGTCACGCACCACCCAGTGCAGCTTTTCGTGGCCCCACATGGAGCTCCACCGACGGTCCCAATGGAACCGTCCGCATGCGTCCCGCACCACCCAGTACAGCGCTTCGTGGCTCCATGAGGAGCGATCGCTCCACGGACGATCCCAGCGGGACCACCCACATGCGTCACGCACCACCCAGTACAGCGCTTCGTTGCCCCAGAGGGAGCTCCACCAAAGGTCCCAGTGGGACCGCCCGCATGCGTCGCGCACCACCCAGTACAGCGTTTCGTTGCCCATAGGGAGCTCCACAGACGGCCCCAATGACACCGCCCGCATGCGTTACTCACCACCCAGCACAGCATTTCGTGGCCCCATAGGGAGCCCCACCGATGGCCCCAGTGGGACCGCGCGCATGCGTCCCGCACCACCCAGTACAGCGTTTCGTGGCCCCATAGGGAACCCCACCGATTCGTGACCCCATATAGAGTTCCACCAAAGGCCCCAGTGGCACATGCGTTTCCCCCACCACGCACAGCGTTTCGTGGCCCATAGGGAGCTCCCCCGAAGGCCCCAGTGGCGAAGTCCGCATGCGTCTCCCCCACCCAGCACAACGTTTCGTGGCCCATCGGGAGCTCCCCCGAAGGCCCCAGTGGCGAAGTCCGCATGCGCCCATCGATTCCGAAGCTCGCGCAGGAGGCCGCCCACTCTCTGGTTCCCTGGCCAGAGGGAAAGGTCGCGAGGCTGCGAAGGCCTTGCGGCCGGTCACCCTGGCTCACTAGGACGAAAGGGAGAAGGAGCAAGAGGAGGAGGAGGAGGAGGAGGAGGAGGAGGAGGTGGAGGATGTGGAGGAGGAAGAGGAGGAGGAGGTGGGAGGAGGAAGGGAGGAGGGAGGGAGGAGGAGGAGGAGGGAGGAGGAGGAGGAGGAGGAGGAGGAGGAGGAGGAGGAGGAGAAGGATGAGGAAGAGGAGGAGGAGGAGGAGCCACAGACACCAAGGGAGAAAACTCAACCGGGGAAACTGGTCCAAGGGAGGGGCGCTCCCCGGGAAGGGGGGGCTTCACAACCCGCACGGGCACCTGCCCGGAAGACACCCCCGAGACTGCCCAGGGACAACCCAGCCAGACGATACGTAAGGCCGCCAGAGATTTCGATTGCCGCTTGATTCCCTTCGGGGACCATCCATTACAATTTGAACGGTGCAGAGAAGATTAGCATGGCCCTTGCGCAAGGATGGCACGCACAAGTCGAGAAGCGCATACAGCTTTAATCTAGGCCTCCCTAGTGGGGTCGGTGTAGATACGGTCGGAGGATCGCGCCGCTTCGCCGATGTACCGGCGATGCGGCTCGAGGTGAAGCCCCCGTTTCTCTGCGCGGGCGTCGCTGATGCACCGACGACGTCGCCCATGCAACGCCGACGTATCGCCGATGCATCGGCGATGCATTGGCGATGCGGCGCCATCCTCCGACCCCATCTACTCGGACCCCATCCAGGAGGCCTCTATTCAGGAGGGAAAGAAACACACAAACACAATGAATCCTCCATTCCCCAGAAAGTATGGGAAAATATGGGAAGTGGTGGGGAAGACAAACACCGAGAAAAGATGAGAAACTATGGGGAATCCTTTTATTTGTGTGTATTTTTTTTGTGTGTCCCAGGGCCCCTTCATCTATCTCAGAAGCGATAATCGGCCGATTGCCGTCTCCAGTGCCCGGCGGAACGGCCGCCGAACTCTCCAGTGGGCCCCTGCTCGCCCACCCACGGGCGGCGCCCTCCTCCGCAGACTTCTCCGCGCGCCGCTCTCCCTGCAGGCCCCCCTTGCGCCACCGGGGGGGGGGGGAGCCTCTGCTCTCGCCTCCGCGTCGAAGGTTTTTTGGCGGGCCGAGATCGGCGGGCACCAGCTTGAAAGGCAGGTCGTGGAGCGTCAGAGCCCCGAACCATCAGGGGTGGCTCGGGTCAGGGCTAACTCGGGCTCGTTCTTCGGGATTCCGGACCCGACTTACCCCGGACCCGACTTACCCCAGAGAGTTCGGGCGTCCAGAGGCCCCGAATCATCATGGG
>CAUYUJ010017448.1:72500-180000 GCA_963575745.1 Prorocentrum cordatum
CTTGGGGTCCTCTTGCGTTTCGGAACACCCCCATTCTAACACACAGGAAATCAGGAACCCAGGAACCTAGGACCAAGGAACCCAAGAACCCAGCAACATCCAGGAACTCAGGAACTCAGGAAGCCACTAACCCAGGAACCCAGGAACACCAAACCCACAAATCCAGGAACCCGGGAACCCAGGACCCGAGAGACCCCTGAACCCTGGAACAAGAAACCCTAGAACCTAAGGGGCCCGGGAACCCTGGAACCCAGGTACACGGGAATCTCGGATACTAGAGAACCCAGGAACCTGGGAACCCGGGAACCCAGGAACCAAGGAACTCAGGAACCCAGGAGCCCAGAAACGCAGGAACCAAGGAATCCAGGAACCCAAGAATCGAGGAACGGAGGAACCCAGGAACTCTAGAACCCAGGAACCCAGGACCCCACGAACCCACGAACCCAGGAACCCAGGAACCCAGGATCCAGGAACCCAGGAACCCAGGAACCGAAGAACCCAGGATCCAGGAACCCAGGACCCCACGAACCCAGGAATCCAATAACCAAGGAACCCAGGAACCCCGGAACCCAAGAACCCAGAAACCCAGGACTCAGGAACCCAGGAACGCAGGAACACCGGGCGCCAGAATTCAGGAACTCTGGAACCCAGGAACCAAGGAAGCCAAGAACCCAGGGACGCAGGAACACGAATCCCAAAGACCCAGGTACCCGGGAACCCAGGAACCCAAGACCCCTGGAATATAGTATCAATAAACCATAGAACCCAGGAGCCCAAGAACCCAGGACCCCAGGAACCCAGGAACCCAGGAGCCCAAGAACCCAGGGACCCAGGAACCAAGAACCCACGAACCCAGGAACCGAGGAGCCGGAGAACCCAGGAACCCCAGAACCCAGGAACCCAGGAACCCAGGAACCTATAGGAACCCTGGAACCCAGGAACCTGGGAACCCGGGAACTCAGGAACCCAGGAATCCAGGGACCCAGGAACCCGGGAGCCCAGGGACCCAGGCACCCAGGAACCCAGGAACCCAGGCACCCAGGAACCCAGGAACCCAGGGACCCAAGAACCCAAGAATCCAGGAACCCAATAACCAAGGAACCCAGGAATCCAGGAACCCAGGAACCCAAGAACCCAGGATCCCAGGAACAGAATGCGCAAGATTTCATGAGACCGGGAACCCAGGAATCCAGGAACCCAAGAACCCAGGAACCCTGGTACACCAAACCCAGACATCTTGGAACCCTGGAACCATGGAGGCAAGGAGCCCCCAAACCCAGGATCCCAGGAACAACAAAGCCAGGAACCCTTGAACCCTGGAACCTGGGAGCCGAAGAACTCAGGAACGACCCAGGCACCTAAGAACCCAGGAACCCAGGAACACCAAACCCCGAAACCCAGGAGCCCAGGAACCCAGGAACCCAGGCAGCCGGGAACCCAGGAACTTAGGAACCCAGGAACCCAGGGACCCAAGAACCCAAGAATCCAGGACTCCAAGAACCTAGGAACCCTGGAACCCAAGAGTCCTGGAACTCAGGAGCAGCAAATCCGAGATCCCAGCAACCCAAGAACCTAGTTGCCCAGGAGCACCAAACCCAGGAACCCTTGAATCTTGGACCCCGGAACTCAGAAGCCCAGGAACCAAAGATCGCAGGAACCCAGGAACACGAAACCTGGGAACCCTTCATCCCTGGAGTCTTCGAACCTTGGAGTTCAGGAACCCAAGAACCCAGGAACCTAGTAACACCAAACCCAGGAAACCAGAAATCCCGGAACACAGGATCCCAGGAGCCCAAGATACCAGGAACCCAGGATCACCCAAAGGAGGAACCCAGGAACGCAGGAAATCAGGAACCCAGGAAACCAGGGACGAAGAACCCAGGCAGGAACCCAGAAGCTGTGGAACTAAAGACCCCAGGGGCCCAGGAACCCTGGAATTCAGGGACCGTGGAATTCAGGATCGCATGGGCCCAGGGACCCAGTAACCCAGCAACCCAGCAACCCGGGGATCCAGCATCCCGGGGACCCAGAAAGCCCGGAACTCAGGAACTCAGGGATTCGGGGACCTGGGAACTCAGGAACGGAACCTGGGAATCCAGGAGCCAAGGAATGGAAGCTCGGAACCCAGGAACCGAACCACGGAACGAAGGGTGTGTGGAATCAAGGTCTTGCGCCTGCAGCGGGTCTCTCTGTGGGGTTTGGAGTTCTGGTGCTCTTGGGTTCCAGGTATTTCCAGGTTGCGCGGAAAGTTCGGGGGTTGGGAGGCGGAGGAGGAGGAGGAGGAGGAGGAGGAGAAGGAGGAGGGGGATGAAGAGCAGGGCGAGGAGGAGGAGGATAAGGAGGAGGCAATGGAAGAGGAGAGCCTGGGAACCCAGGATCTCAAGACCCAAAAGCCGCAGGAACTCAAGAACCAGGGAACTCAGGAACCCAGGAACCCAGGAATACCAAACGCAAGAACCCAGGATACCGAGAACCGAGGGACCCAAGAACCCAGGAACGCCAAACCCAAAATCCCAGGAGCTTGGGACCCCAAGAACCCAGGAACCCAGCAACACCAAACCCAAGAATACAGGCATCCGGGAACTCAGGAAACTAGGACCCCAGGACCCCAGGAACACGAAACCCAAGAACCGAGAAACCTATGAAGACAGGAACCCAGGCGCCCAAGAACCCTGTAACCCAGGAGCACCACATCTGAGAACCCAGGAACTTAGGAACCCAAGAACCCAGGAACCCAGGTTCACCAAACCCAGGAACCCTTGAATCCTGGACCCAGGAACCAAGGAGCCCAGGAACCCAAGAACCCAGGAACCGAAGACCACGAAACCCAGGAACGCTTCATCTGTGGAGCCTTGGAACCCGAGCACCGAGGAACCCGAGAACCCAGGAACCCAGGAACCCTTGAATCCTGGACGCAGGACCTCAGGAGCCCAGGAACCCCAGAACCCAGGACCCCAGGAACATCCCCCCCAGGAACTCTTCATCCCTGGAGCCCCGGAACCCTGGAGCTCAGGAGCCGAAGAACCCAGGAACCCAGGAGCCTTTTGGGGGCCTCCTGGGGGCTTCTTGGCGGCCTCTTGGGGGCATCTTGGGCCGTCTTGGGGCGCTTTTGCGCCGTTTGGCCCCTTCGGGGGCTTTCTTGGGGGCCTCTCGCGGCCGCCTTGGGGCCCTCTTGGAATCCTCTTGGGCCGTATGGGGGCCTCTTGGACCGTCTTGGGGGCTTCTTTGGGCCGACTTGGGGCCGTCTTGGGGCCCCCAGTGGGTGCTGCTTGGGCTGTCTTGGGGCCATTTTGGAGGCTGCTTGGGACGTCATGTGCCTCTGAGAGCCGGAAAAGGCGAGAACGCTAAAATCCTTCAACAACCTATCGAAAATCATTGTTTTTGGCCTCTGGAGGCGCTCTTGTGGGCGCTCTTGGGGCCCTCTTGGGCCATCTTGGTGGCTTTTTGAGCCCTCTTGGGGCCATCTTGGGCCGTCTTGGGGCCGTCTTGCCCCGTCTTGAGACCATCTTGAGCCGTCTTCACGCTCTCTTGGACCCCCAAGAGGCCCAAGGAGCCCAAATCATCGATTTCCCATAAGTTTTTGTAGGTTTTGAGGCCCACAAGGGGCCCTGCATACGGCGGTAGCCGATTGAGTTGTACGCCGCGCGTCGAGCACCCCGTGGTGAACTCTATTTGGCCTGAGTGCGCGCAGGGATAATTGATCATTCGCTCATCTCCTCGCTACGCCACTTCTTGGTCGTCTTCTCGGGTTATGTGCCCGCTTTTTTGATGCTCTTCTTCGTCGTCGCGGCGGGCGTTGGTTGGACATGCTACCTAGGACAGCTTTTGTACAGCGTCGGGAGCTCCTCGGTATGAGCTTATTTTGGGAACAAGTGGGTTCATGGTTCAGGAAGGGGCACTATCATTTTGTGACTCTCACCCTAAGTTTCTGCTTTGGCGTCACCAGCGTCAGGGCGGACCTGGTATCGGCGTTTCGTTCTGAGGTCATGGCCTTCGGAGTGCTGCTAATGTCAATGGTAATGTTGACGATCGCCATGGACACTGTCTCTCAAGCCTTTTTCTGTCCGGATAAGGATGCCGGTCGACCCGTCCGCAGTCGCCTGTGCCTTCTCCATAGGCTCATTCTGCCTGCTGGCCCGCTCCGCGCCGCCGGCGCCCATCTGCGGTTGCCAGTGCGACTGCGGGTCTCCGGGCTGGTCCACCGCCCAGCTGCTCGCCGTCGCGGCGGGGCAGCTCGTGACGGGCTGGTTCGCGGCCCGCTGGTGGGCGCCACCGAGGCCGGCGTCGCCGCTCGTGGTGGCCGCAGGGCTGGAAGGGATCAAGCAGCTGACGCTGCCGGCTGGGGCTCGCGGCCGGCTTGAGGGTGGGGCGCCACCGTCCGCCTGATGGCAGATGACCTCGCGGTGGCCGCCGGAAGGCGCTTCTGGGCCCTGTTCGACGCGTCGGAGGGGGTCTGGCACGAGCGCCTGGTGCTGCGGCGCACCGTCGGGGGCCACGTGGTGCTCACGCCCGACGGCGACGTCTATGAGGAGCTGCTGGAGGACTACGAGGCTGCTCTGCCTAGTGGTGTGGCTGGCGGCATCCCGAGCCGGCTCTACGGGCCGAAGATCTTCCGCTACGCCTTCCGCCCGGGGGACATCGCTCACGGCAGCGCCTTCCGGCGGAGAGCCGAGGCCTACCTGGCTGGCTGGGCTGGCGCGCCTCCGGCGGCCGAGGGAGGAGGGCGGGTGCCCGCGCCCCTTGCTGACGCTGGCGCGATGTCTGCCCCCGCGCGTGGCTCGCTGGTGCCAGCCGCCGACGTCGACCCAGGCTTCTATGACCCCGGCGCGCTGGTGGCTCACGCCTGCCTCGTGGGCTCCGAGTGGTTTGTCGGCGAGAACCAGGGTCCCCGCCGACGCGGGGAGAGCATCACCATCCGCCCTTCGGACCTCGCATTCGGCGTCGCGGGCCAGGCCCTGCTGTGCCGGGAGGGAGTCTGGTACCGCCTCTGCCGCGACCCGCCGACGCCGTTGCCAGCTGGCGAGGGCGAGGCGGCCGCGGCGGAGGACCTCCGCACACTGGCTGTCGAGTACAACGTGCGCGGCGAGCGCACGCGCAGCTTCGAGTCAGCTCGTCACCTGCTGCGCGAGGAGGTCCTGGACGACGCCTGGCCCGTGGAGGGCCCGCGCACGGTGCAGTGGCTCATCGAGGCCTTTGCCCACAGCGGCATGGCCCCCGTGCCTCGCCATCACTGGTGGAGACAGGCGCTGGGGGCGACCACGTCGGACCCGGGGATCGACGAGCACCTCTTCCTCTCGGAGTGCATCCAGCATGGGCTGCAGTATGACCAGCTCAACATCTGCAACTTGGCCTGCTTCGAGAGCATGGCCCGCCGCTACCAGCTCTGGGAGGAGCGGTACCAGGAGCGGATCCGCGCCTCCACGGAGGGCTCGGTGGCGGCGGGCCTCGCGGCTGAGAGGCACTTGTTCCTCGGCGGCGACCGCGCCAAGGGCTACGCCCTCATCTCGCCCGAGCTGGAGCGCTGGGTGGCGAAGCGCATGGAGGAGCAGGCCGCCGTGCTCAAGGAGCGCCGCAAGGGCCGTGAGGAACGGGCTCTGGCGGCGGCGGCCACAGGCGGCGGCGGCGGCGGCGGCGGAGCTGGCCAGCCGCTCGGCGCCGACCACAAGAAGAAGCTCAAGGACAACAAGAAGGGCAAGGACTGGCAGACTGGCACCCCGGGCGCTGGCTCGGGGGGGCAGGGCTGACGCCTTCCTCGCCCGTGCTACCCTGCAGCGGCCCCGGAGTCCCCCCGGCTGGGCGCCGCTTCTACACCACCAGGGGAGGCGGCTGAGCGCTTGCGCCGCCGCTATGCCGCCAGGTCTTGCGGCAGATCCCAGGGACCTGCTGCCGCTGCCAGCGCCCACCTCGCCTGTGCTGCGTCAAGGGGATGCGCTGGGCTTGGAATGGTTCTCGGCTGGTCTGCAGACCCTCAATGAGATGGGAGGGCGCGGTGCTGTTCGACGGACTGGAGCAGCCTCTGGTCCTCAGACTGACGCGCTGGAGCGGCTTCGCAGCTCCTATGCCACCGTGCCCAGCTGCCCGTCGGACCTGACCGCCGACTCGGCCACGCGCGCCGTGATCGGCTCCGATCCTGGCTATGGCTTCGATGACATGGCCAGCGGGAAGTACGCCTCCTACCAGCGCGGGAAGGTCTCTCTTCCGCGCGTGGCCTCTGGCGCGGTGGAGCTAGCTGCTGCACTACCGGAGGGTCCACGTTCTCTGCTGATGGGTGAGTCTGGCACTTTGCTGATGAGAGGCTCCACATCTTCTTCTTCGTTGGCGAAATTGGCTTTTGACCGAAGGCTGGCAAGCAATCCTCGCACTTATGGGAAGTTTTTGGCTGACCTCCTCGAGCGTGACATGCTCGAGGTGGGCACTTCGTTTTCACAGGTGGCGCCCTTCTTCGTCTACAAGAAGGATGGGGCCCTCAGGCTGATCTTCGACACAAGGGCCTCCAACACCGAGTTCGCGGAGCCCGACTACGTCCCCCTGGCTGCGGCGCAGGCCCTCGGCAACATCGAGCTGCAGGCGGGGGGGCGCCTCTTCGTCGCGCAGGGCGACGTCACGTGCTGCTTCTACCAGTTCTTGCTGCCAGTGCACCTGCGCGAGGCCTTTGGCCTACCGCCTGTGCCCTGGGCCGCACTGCCGCTTGCCGCTCGTCGGCTCGTTGGGGCGCCACCGCCGGACGGCTTGGTGCGCCTGCGCCTGAGAGTGGTGCCGATGGGCTGGTCATGGGCGGTCTACTTCATACAACATGCCATGATGGAGATCCTTCGCCCCTGTGCCCCGGCGGACCGCTGGTTGGCCCAGTACGTGCCTCGCGAGCCCGTCTGCCCTGGCTCGGGAACCTCGCTCATCTACATCGACAACTTCGCGGCACTTGGCACGAGCCCCACGGAGGCGAACGCTCGCCTGGAGCAGATGCTGGGCGCCGTGGCGGCCGCTGGAGTGGACGCCGCGCCGGAGCCTGCTGGCGCCCCGCTGCTCGGGTTCGAGCTGGACCCGACGGGCACGCAGTGGCGGCCTACGGCGAGGAAGTTTTGGAAGGTCGCGCTGGCCCTCCGCACGTTGGGCTGGGGCCGTCAGCGCCGCACAGGGCGCCAGATTGCCCGGGCCGTCGGCCACGCCTCGGCCATCATGCTGCTGCGGCCCGAGATGCTGTCCATCTTTTCGGCCGTGTACGTCTTCGCCGACCGCTACTTCGGGCAGCCGGCGCGCGTGTGGGCCTCAGTTCGGCGCGAGCTTCGTGCTGCCTGGGCGCTGCTGCCGCTCGCCGTCGCCGACATGAGCCTACCCTGGTCGCCCGCCGTCGCCTCGGTCGACGCCTCGCTGCATGGCTTCGGCGTCACCGAGAAGGCCTGGCCCCCCGCTGAGGTGGGTCGCGTCGGCCGCGCCTCAGAGCGGGGACGGTACCGCGGGGCGCTGCGCACCTCCCGCCGCCCGCGCTGCCTGGTCGAGGGCGAGGAGGCTGAGCCCTCGCTGAGCGACATTGTCGACGCCTCGCCCGAGCAGCTGCGTGCGCTGGGGCTGCGCTCCGCCTTCGAGGAGGTGCCGTCGGCCCTGGCGCGCGGGGACGACTGGGGCGTGGTGGCTGCGCGCCGCTGGAGGCGCAAGGACAAGATCCTCGCGCTCGAGGCGGAGGCAGCCTTGTGGCAGGTTCGGCGGCTGGCCCGCAGCCGCCTGAGCGCCCAGAAGCGGCACTTAGTTTTGTCGGACTCTATGGCCTGGGTCCTCACCTCGTGCAAGGGGCGGAGCTCGTCGTGGTACCTGCTGCGGAGGTGCCGCGAGTTTTGTGCCATGTGCTTGGCCCTTGGAGCACGTGTTTCTTTTCGGTGGATTCCTTCAGAGTGGAACTCGGCGGACGAGCCCAGCAGGAGATACGACCCATCTTCGTCTCATCATGCTCGTCACTTTCACACCGCACTTGCCCCCTCAGCGGATTGCCCAGCGGACGTTGACCGTGGTCACCAGCCGCCGCCTCGGCTCGAGGATGATTGTGGCGACTCGCCCTTCGCCCAGCCGATCGCGCTCGCCGAGGCGCGGCTTCACGGGCCAGCGGGCGCTGCTGGGCTTCGCGAGCAGCTCGCGGCGGGGCGCTCCAAGCGGCGGGCCTTTGCGGGGCCCTTCGCCGCGGGGCTCCCTGGGCCCGAGCCCGCTGCTCTGCAGGGTGCTGGTGCCAGCGGCGAACCTGAGTCCGAGCCGGGCCCCGCCTGCCCCAAGTCGGGCGCTGCGCCCTCTGGTGGCGCCGGAGACGGGGGGCGGCGTGGCTCTCGGGGGGCCGCGGCCGGAGGGCATTGCTCTGCCTCGCCGCCGCGCCTGCCCTGCCAGCCCGCCCCCTCTGCAGCCTGCGCCGGCCTCGGGCCGGCTGCCCTGCCGCACGCTGGCTGCTGCTGGCCCCCTGGGCTTGGCCCGCCAACCTGCGCCGGGCCGCCTGGTCCCCTATCGCGGGGAGTCTGGCTCGGCGCGCCGGCTGCGCCGCGAGACGGCGCGGCGGCGCCCGGGCTCATCGCTGCACTCGGCCGCCCGCAGTGCGGAGGAGGCGGAGGAGCTGGGGTTCCACATCAGCTCCCTGGCTGCCGCGGCCGTGACGACGGCGACGCAGAGCAACTACCTGAACGCCCTGCGCAAGCTGCTGGCGTGGCTGCACGTGCCCAGAGCCCCTCAGCGCCTCCCTGCAAGCGAGTGGGACCTGTTGCTGGAGCAGTACGTGGAGTTCCTGCACGACCGCGGGCTGCCCGAGGGGGATGCCTCCAGCACGCTGGCCGCAGTGCGCTGGGCGCTGCCCGAGCTGCCGCGTCCGCTGCGCCGGGGCTTGCCGCTGGCGACTGCTGCGGTCACTGGATGGCGCCGGCTCGAGAAGCCGCTGTCGCGCCCACCAGTCCCTCGGTCGCTGGCTGTGCTGATGGCCCTGCGACTCTGCTCCGACGGCAAGGCGGACTACGCTCTGTTCCTGCTGTTGACGTTCGAGACGTACATGCGGCCGAGCGAGGCGCTCAGCCTCGTCGGCCTACAGCTGGTGCCGCCCGTGCCGAACGAGAGGGGGGCCTGCCAGTTCTGGACCATCCTGATCCGCGCGAGCGAGCTAGACGTGCTTGGCAAGACCGGCGAGTTCGACACCAGCGTCGCCCTGGACCTGCCGCGCCACCGCCTGTTGGAGTCGGCGCTGCGCCTTCTGAAGGCCAACAGGGGGGAGCGGGAGCGGCTCTTTTTGTTCCACTACACCGACTTCCTCCTGGCCTGGAACAGCTGCCTCCTCGGCTTGGGCCTGGCGCAGCTGAAGGTGACGCCGTACTCCCTTCGTCACGGGGGGGCCTCGGAGGACGTGTCCTCCCGCTCGCGGGCCCTCCTCGACGTTCAGAAGAGGGGCGGCTGGCGCTCGTTCCAGAGCGTGCGGCGCTACGAGAAGCATGCCAGACTGGCCTCGATGATGCACCGCATCCCTGCGCAGCTCCGCGAGGAGGCGCAGCGCCGCGAGCGCGAGCTGGCCCGGCTCTTGCTGCCAGCCTGCGGGCGGCGCGTGCAGATGCTACCATGCTGAAGCACAGCGTCTTCGTTGACCTCTTTGCTGGCACTGCGCCGGTGAGCAAATACCTTCGCCGCAAGGGCTACGCCTGCATAGCCTTCGACAAGCTGCAAGGGCCGCAGTTCGACCTCGGCCGGCGCGAGGTGGTGCTCACCATCGCTGGCTGGCTTCGTGCGGGCCTGGTGTGGGCCCTCTGGTTTGCGACTCCGTGCATCACCACCACTCGTGCCCGCACGGACAGATCAGGTCGCATGCCTCCGCCGCTGAGATCGTCTGAGCATTACCGTGGCTTGCCTGACCTGTCTGCTAGCCACCGCGCACAGGTGCGCGAGGCCAATAGTCTCATTGACTCTGGAGGCCGCCTCCAGCAGCTCGCCTGGGATTTGGGCATCTGCTGCGGCGAGGAGAACCCACAGACCTCCATCCTCTGGTGTTTTCCTTCTCGGCGCCGTGCTCTCGCTCGCGGCTCCGTGGTCGATGTGGATTTCTGTGCTGCTGGAGGGCCCATGCGCAAGAGAACCAAGCTAGTCTTTCAGCACTGTGGCACGGTCGAAGCCCCGCACCTGCGCTGCCACGGTCGCGGGGGGCTCTGTTCTTTCACTGGTCGTAAACATGTGCACATCCGAGGGAAGATGGGGGGTAAATGGCTCTCGAAGGTTGCGGAGCCATACCCCCCAGAGATTTTCAAGTTCATCGGCGATGTTCTCATTCATGTAGTCCATCGCCGTGCTGTGGCCACGCTCAGCCAATTGTGAATCGTCTTGCTAGCCAGCTTACTGCATAGGAATGGCGTGATTACGGGATTTCAGTCTCTGTTCCTGCGCTGGCGTCATCCAGCGTGTGCGCAGGGTCCCGCATGATAAATCGCCAGCGTTGCACTTCGACTGACAAAAAGTGCTGGCCAGAGAGCGGGTCATGCTAATGTCAATGGTAATGTTGACGATCGCCATGGACACTGTCTCTCAAGCCTTTTTCTGTCCGCCCAAAGCCAGCCCTCGCCTCGACAGACTTTTTGTTGTGGATTTCAGTCTCTGTTCCTGCGCTGGCGTCATCCAGCGTGTGCGCAGGGTCCCGCATGATAAATCGCCAGCGTTGCACTTCGACTGACAAAAAGTGCTGGCCAGAGAGCGGGTCAATGAGTTTCCGCGAGTGTGGGGTGCGAGTCGAATAGGAGCGTTTAGTGTTCGGTGGGATGGCGTGTGTCGGAGGAGAAGGAGGGTTTCGAAGAGCCCCGTAGGTTGAGGAACTCGGGAACCGAGGCACCCAGGAGCGGAGGAACCCAGGAACCTGGGAACCCAGGAGCCTAGGAACTCGGGAACCCAGGAACCTCGGAAGGAGAGGCTTTCGGATAAGAGGGGGAGTTTCAGGTAGAGCGGGAGCGGTTCGGACGTGGGGGAGGGTCCGACATAGGGAAACACCTTCAAGACGGCTTTGCACGAACTTCAAGAGCGCCGAAGTCCCAGACGCTTTCGCACCGGAAGGGGAGAGCCGGAGGAGGGGGCCTCCGCTCCCGAAGGGGCTGCGCCCCGTCGCGAGATTGAGCTGCCTGTGGCAAGTCTCGCCGCCTTGCCACCCCAGCATTTTCGGTGGCAGCTGTTCGAACGATGAGGATGATGAGGATGATGATGAGGATGCTGATGATGAATCTGATGATGAAGCTGATGATGATGATGATGATGATGATGATGATGACGGTGGTGATGATGATGACGACAATGATGATGATGATGATGATGATGATGATGATGATGACCATGATGATGCTGATGATGATGAGGAGGAGGAGGATAATGATGATGATGACGATGATGACAAATTATGATAGTGATGATGACCATAGTTAGCATGGTAATGACAATGATGATGCTAATGATGGTGATCATGACGGTTGTGACCATGAGAGCGAGGCCCCCGTGGAGCTCTACTATGCCGATTGGAGGCCGTTCGCGGGGTCCTCAGGCCAGCTTGGGCCACTCTCAGGTTACGTTGGGCTGTCTTGGACATATGACTCCCATATGTGAGGCCCAGATTGCGATGCAGTTCCAGAAGCCCATATTACAAGGGTGTCACGGGTGGTTTGCCTGGTTTGGTGGGCAGACGCGTATGCTTTCAGAGCAGGATGTGAGGATGTCTGAAGCCACTCAGACTCCAACTCACATTCTCTGATACCCAGACTGAATCTGACTCAGACCGCTCATGCTCAGATACAGTAACACTGAGCTCAGTCATATTCAGACTCATACGCGAAGACTCATTCACATTCAGACTCACTCACACTCAGAGTCACTCAGCCTTCACGTTGGAGGCCGTGTTGGCCGTCTTGATGTCCATCCTGGGCCATATTCGCTTTCGTGCGGGCCGTCCCCGACCTTATTGGGGTCACCTTGGGCTGTCTCGGGGCACTCTTGGGGGCCTCCGATCGCGAGGCCAGCAGTGCAAGACCACAAGCAAAGCAGGGCCAGACTCAGAACCAGAACCATAGGCAGAATCTGACCCAGAGACAGAAACAAAGCCAGAGCCACAGCAAAAACCAGAGTCAGAACCAGCACCAGAAGCAGGAGTGCGACGAGTCACATGTTGACGGCGTCCACAGTCGCGCCGCACTTCCATTGGCATTGTTGCCCGAGTGCACCATCAGTGGCCATTACGTGACACTTTACGGCGCATTTCTTGCGAACCGAACGTTGCCCGCTGTCCGGCGCGGGCATGTCGCGTTTTGCTGGCTCCGCGGCGTCTCCCGTGAAGCCGAAGGCTTCGGGGCGCACGCAGCCCCCGCAGGAGATGAGCTTGGAGATCTTCAACGGCGTTTCGGGGGAGTTCCGCGGCCATCTCTTCACGAACGGCTGCCTCGCGTACTTGTGCGGCGCGAAAGACCTGACGGACCGGTCGAAAGACACGCAGGCCGTCCTGTGGATCTCGGGCCTCATTTCGCAGAACCCCAACAACCATCCCGCGTGGAAGGCGGCGTACGAGGCCGCGCTCCCGGCTGGATGCTTGGTCGAGTACTTGCGCCCCAGCGACGCTGTCAACCCGACTGCGTGGACCTGCGAGGGCGCGGATGGTTTAGAGCAGAGCATCGCTGGCATCTGGGCGTGGACGGTTTACGCTCCAAGCCTCGGGGAGATGAAGCAGGCTCTGGACGCGCTCTTCTACCAGGCCATGGGGATCGGGCAGCCCGGTGTGCCGGGGCATTTCGAGGCGCCGTCAGCCACGGCGAAGTATTTGAAGCGCCAGAATACCTCGTCTTCGGGAGCATGGACGACGAACCACGTGGTGAATCTGACCCCGGCGGGGCGAGTGGACGACGTGTTCGCGAAGTGGCTCTTGGACTTGGTAAAGGAGCTCACGTTCCTGACGGCCCGGGGCAACTTCGCTGCAAGCGATGTCCAAGCCTTTGTCGTCGCGTTCCCGGGCGCGCGCGGCGCGTCCGACGAGGCGGCCGTGCTGGCAGCGCTGGTCGAGCCCGAGCGCTCCACTGTGGACTCGGGCCGTTCGTTCGCGGAGATGGCAGCCGCGCCTGGGGGCGCAACCGCGGGCGAGGTCGCGGGGGTGAGCAGCGGCGTCGCTCCGGCAGCGCCGGCGACGCGGCTCGACACAGTTCCCGCATCGCCGACGTCGATGGCGGTCAGCGCCAGCGGCGATGGTGCGCCGCGGGCGCCGACTGCGGGCGGTGGCGCCCCTGAATGTCCGGCGGCGAAGGCGCCGGCGCCAGCGCCGCCGTCGGCCGCCGCTGCCGCGGAGCCCGTGGCCACGGCGCCTGTGACGGTCGCCGCGGCCGACTACCTGAAGGCGGCGACGGAGTTCGTCGCGGCCGAGGCGAAGAAGGCAGCGGAGGTCTCGGCCATCTCAAAGTTCCGGATGCACAAAGACATCCAGCAGGACATCGCGGGCACGTTGAAGAAGCTGACGGAGATGGTCGGAGTGGGCGCGGAGAAAGTCTCGAGCGCGCAGGTGCCGTGGTCGCCGCAGTCGTTCCCAGTGGACAGGCCGCCGCGGGGGAATCGCACGCGGCGGGGAGCCCGAGGGCCGTCGCTGCAGCGAGATGGGGGGTGCGTTGGTTTAGGGTTCGGTCCGCGGGCCCCCGCGGTCAGCGCGCCCCCCCAGCTGCGGCGACGCCCATAGGGCGCGCCCCGGCGCATTTGAAGCCCTGCGCGAAGGCTTGAGTGGACGCAGCGGCTGACGGCGATTCAGGAGGTTGTCGCCTCTGCTGCCGCAGCGGCGACTGTCGCGCCCGTGGGGGCCGCGCCGAAGATGCTCGCGAAGTTGGGGCGCCTCAAGGAGACGCTGAAAAAAAGAAGCCACGGCGGCCATGCTCTCAGAGGACATGGACACGGTGGACATGCTCGAACCCCGCCTAGACGGCCTCGACGCGCTCTTGGTGCTAGCCCGCGACGCACCGCACACGGAGGACCTGCTGCGCGCTCTGGTGCCATTGGAGACTGTCGAGTCCGCGAGCGACCTGGACCTCGCCGTTCTCGCCGCGGCCGCCGCGGCTATTCCCTTCGGAGAGCCGGCCGAGAAGAAGAGCCGCACCTCGTAAGGGCGAAGATGGCCGAGTGAAGCCGCTCCGAAGTCATTTCGGCGATGGCTGGGGCTCTTGGGCGCTGCAGCGCAGCCGCGCCCGCTAACGTTCAGAGGGTATCTGCCTGGCTACCTCGCGGCAGATTGCGCGCCCGTTTGGTTGGCGCCAGATACGAATAGGGGTGAGTGCAGAATGCGCAGTGTACATATGCATTAGAGGGGTGGTTTGCTTGTCGCGCACGCAGAGTCCACTATGCGATTTCTCCAGATTGGGGTAGTGTGCCGCTGCAACGTCGGGTATTCACAATATGTAGCCTGGCCGCTCGGGCCCCCAGAGTGCCGAAGGCGCAATCATCGCGCGGGTCGGGAGCTCTGCCCAGTCGCCCATTGCCCTTGCAGTCGCCCTGGCTTGTGGCGCTTTTGCTCTGTGCGTGCCATTCAATGCGTGGAACCAGGCTGCTATCATCCCAGACCAGGGATTGCTGCAGGGGCGCGCGGAGATTCCAGTGCTTGATTTTGCAGTGGTCCACTATGACGTCGACGGGCATGCGCACTACGACCGCATTCAGCGCACAGACGGACTCCCAGCAGACGGCCCAAGATCACGATCACGGCGGCGCGGAAACCCTGCACGACGGAGAGCGGGTCATTTGCCACCTCGCACAAACGGAGGTCGAAGTCAGGGAGCTCCGCGTCGACGCTCTCAGAAAGGGACGGCCAATCCCGCGACGCCAGCCGCTTCCGCAGGACCGCGCGCGAGTCGTCCGTGCACCCCGCGCGCAGCAGCGGGTCGTCCTGACGTACTCTGCGCAGTCGCATGACCAGGCACGACTGCTTCTCGTTCGGCGAGATGGTGATGAAGAGCCCGTGGCCGTAACCGATCGCGCCGGACTGGAAGACGCGCCCCATCCTGCGACGCAGTTCCTGCGTGCCAGCGAGGGTACGCGACACCGACCGCATCTTGTGCACGATCTGCTTCTGGGTAGTGTTCAAACCGTGCGCCATATGCAGCACCGTCAGGTTACCAGCAATTGGCCGCCTACTCGGCCCGTAATATCCCTTCGCCAGAAAGTCGTGCAACCTGCGGACGGCCGTCGTGAGGCGCTCCGTGAAAGCAGAACCGTCCTCGTCCCTGTACTTCCTCACTTTGCTCCCCAACCTCGCGGTGATGGCCAAGAAGCGGAAGTTGACGTTGCGCATGCCTTTGTCTTTCACCCGAAACTCGAAGCGAACCAGGTGGGCCAGCGTCTCGCCGTCGTGTGGGAGCGCCGCAGCGACGCTGGAATTCTCCGTGAGGGCGAGGAGGCGCTCCAAGACGTCGTCCCAATGCGCCAGGAAACTGGCCAGATTACCGCGGACAGCGCACCGATGTTGCGGATGCATGGCCTCCGTTGGTCGCCGTGCGCGCAGCGCGCCACTGCCCCCCCGTGCGCTCGCGAACCACCCTGCAGTTTCCAAGGAAGGGGAGAGCCGAACAACAAGGCAGGGGGCAGTGCCGCGCTGCGTCGCACAGCTCGCCTGGTTGTTCACGAGGTGGCCCTTATCGCCCTCGGCGTAGAACGCCATCAAGCTCGTCCACACTGGCGTGGCAGCCGCCATTTCGATCCACCGAGGTCTGTGCGTCTGCCAGAAAGCCGAAACGAACCCGACGAAATTGTCGTTGGCGATGGCAAGGCGCGGAATTCGCTCCCGCACACTCCGAGTCTTCGCGAACATGACGCGGCACTGCCAGCACAGAGGAATGCGGCACCACTCGCACAGCTCATCGACAACTCCATGCTGACGGTCGCACACCACGTCTTCCGGGCAACACATGAATCGCATGGAATTCTCGCTCCCATTCGGCCCCGTCCACTTCACCGTTCGCATCCACGGCGTCGAAGGAGTTGCCTGTGTCGGGTAGTGGTGCGACGGCGCCCCGCGGTGATCCGGGGCAGGGTGCGGGAAGTGCGCCAGGAAGGCGTCCAAGCCGAAGGCGTACTCCAGGAGCTCCCGCGGACAACTGCGTAAGAGCCCCCGCAGTGGCGTCCATCCAATCTCAGTGACTCCAGCGGACTCGGGGTCGTCGACGCTCGTGTAAATCTGTCCACAGCAGAAGCAGACCAGCGAAGACAAACAAGCATCGTTCGCCACTTGCCTCATGGTGCGAATTGCACGACGGTCTCTGCATATGCCAAGCGACGGCATGCCAGTGCGCGCCCGGACCTCCACCGCCTGGCAGTAGATTGACCAGGTCCACGATTCCCGCTTCTCGAGCACCTCAGCGTGGACGGCGAGGTCGTCGGCGCTATCCGCGAGCCTCGTGTTCCAGCCCTCTCTCCAGGCGGCTGGGAGGCAGGCCTGATGGCAACCGATGACATGGCGCCGCAGGCCCCCTTCCGTCTCCCCGGTCCAGCGACATTCTCGAACGGCGCAGTTGCAGATAGGCCACTGCAGCCCGTTCATCACCTCGGAGATGTTGTCTGCGGTGTCCGACGGGTCGAAAGGCGGAGGAAGCGTCGGGCCCTTGTGGAGAAATGCCGAGAATGCCCGGGCTGCTTCGTAGGCAACGTCCAGCGTCGTGTGCGCCACGTCCGCGCCACAGGCCAAGTGGTCCACGTCGGACTGCTCTGATCCAGCAGCCGCCTCCGACAGCTCGGAATTGGAATCCGACGCCGGCTCTGAAGGCGATGACTCCCCGTCCGCCTCGGAGTCAGTCTCGGGAGCCTCCGCCGCTGCAGCGGCAGTTTCTTCACGTTCACACCGCGGCTGGGGCGCGCCTGCCGCGCGGCGCGGCAACCCCGCCCCGTCGGCGCCCTGCGGGCGCGCGCTGCTGCCGGAACTCGCACCCGCCGCACTCCCGCTCACTGAACTGCAAGCGCCCAGACGCCTCGGCTCTGGATGCGGCGGCGGCGGGGGGGCGCCCGAGCGGGCGCGCCGGCGGGCTGGTCGGCCGCGCCGACTCCATTGCGTGAGCGTGGAGGCCGGGGTTCAGGATGCGGTGGCGGCGGCGGAGGTGGCAGCGGTGGCGCGGACGCCACTCCCAGAGGGTCGTCGAGAAAACGAAGAACTCGATGACAGAAGGCCGCAATGTCCTCCTCGCCGAACAGCGCATCCACGTCAGCGAAACAGAACGGGTCGCTGAACTTCCTCCTGCAAGTGCTCGAAGGCGCCCACGGCCGCGGGGCGTCAGTTCTCGTCGCAGCCACGTTCACAGCATGTCGCCAGCCGACGGCGTCGCGGTCCCGCGTGCCGCTGTACAGACAGGTTCGGTTCGAATTCTCGGCCGATGGGTGGAATTTTTGGAGTTGCCGCTGCTCTGCTCGGTGCTGTAGAAAACCAGCACCTGGGCACACTGCACTTTCACGGTTTCGTGTGCCTCGCGAACTTGTTCCAGCGCGCGTCCCTGGCTGAGATTGCCAGGCAGATCCAGGGGCCCCCTCGCTTGGCGGACGCAGTGATGGCGCGGCACGCGTGGGCCCACCGGGAAGAGCACTGGGACCCAGAGGGACACCGTTCGAACCTTCGGACGTTGGAGACGGAGTGGCGGCAGAATTTCTGGTCGTCGGACCACCTGGGGCTGTGCCGGTGGCCAAAGTATCTGGACCAAACTGCGCGGAGTACCAAGTGGGAGGAGGGATGCAACGTCGCTGAGTGCGACGACGACGCAGCCAGATTCAAGAAGGCGTACGAAACGGACGCGCAGATGATCTTCTCGAAAGTTCAGCACCACTGCATCAGGAAAGGGCGCAAGCACGGAGATAGGTGCAAGCACGGCTTCCCGAAGACATCGCTCCTGACGCCCGCGGGCGGGCCCAGGTCGCGCGTGGTCTGCCCGCAGGTGGCGAAGGACGTGGGCCTCAAAGTGAACGGGGCGCGGAATGCGCTGGGGGAGATCGTTGGGCCTCGCAATGACGAGTTCCTCAGCGGGACCTGCCCCGCGCTCGCGGTTGCGTTCAGGGGCAATGCGCACGCGGCGCCGAACAACCGGTTGCCGCTGATTGACGACGTCACGCACGATCCGAATTGCTCGTGTCGGAACGGAGCGAGAGGAGAGACCGGAGAGGCATATCTACGACGTATCGCCTTCGCAGTGCAGCGCTCGATGTCCAAAGTGCAGCGCGTCGGGAAGAAGGCGCGGGAGCTCGCGAAGACCTGCCTGTCCACGCTGGCGGAGCGGCTCCAGGGGAAGTCCGACATGCAGCAGACGTTGAACACCGTTCACCGTTGCGTCGGGGACTGGGAGGCCAAGGGCGTGGCGCGGACCATCTTCGAGGAAATGAGCTTGGCCTACTTCTCGGATAGGCCGAATCCGCTTGCAGCAGAATGCATCACGTCGCGCCCTGTCGCGGACTTCCAAGCGGGCTGCTTTCTCAAGGTTGTGACGGCGGAGACTGGGGCAGGTCGCGCGACGGCGCGGCGCGAGCAGAAGTCGGCGCTGTTCACGGAGACGGGCGACGTCGCCACGCCGCCAGACGCGACGGCGTGGGCGTGCGCGCGGCGCCCAGGTGCAGCCGACCTGAAGACGTTGAGCCCGTGCGAGTTTATCCGCTTCTACGAAGTGGTCCCAACGTGCCCGCCGCCCAGGGACATCTCGAAGGCGTCCGCGAGTTGGACCTATTGGGTGGGGCATCCTCCCGCCGCGGCGGACGGGCCTCCGCGGCCGTCGGTTCACTACAAGGTGAAGCCGCCGACGGGCAACGCTGGTTATTTCGCGTTGGAGGAGGGCCCGGTCGACCAGGTTTTCGCGCACATGTGCGTCATCGTACCTCGATATGTTCCTGCGCTCCCTGTCTTCATTCAGTCCGTGATGCCGCAGCCCGACATGACGTCGGAGCGCCGCAGCGCCGTGTTGTCTGCGTATTTCCGACCATGGACGCTGGTGTGCGGGTACGGATCTTCTCGGGGGCTTGTCCCTCTGGCGAGGCATCTGAACTTGCCGCCGAAGCGCCCGCGCACTGGGAAGAACCCGCCGAGCTTCCGAAAGGCATTGAAGGACTATCTGCGCGGCCACATCGTCTCGACCTCGAACCGGATCCTCTGTGCTAACGCGCTGCGAACAATGACGACGATGCCAGAAAACGCCGACGAGGACGAGGTTGACCAGAACGTGAAGCCAGTGGAGGCGCTGCCCGAGGACGCGCCCCCTGTCCTCAGCCCCAGCACCATCATGTCGGAGTTGCGCCGAGTCGACCGCGACGCAGGGCCAGATGCCGCGAGGGCATGGGGCACCTGTCCCATTCGGTGCACAAAGCGCTGGAGCAGAGCATGTCCTTTTGGGACCCGCCGAACAGCGAGCCCACGTTGCGCGGGCCTCAGCGCCAGTCTGCCCTGCAGTATTCCACCGCGACGCCAGCGGGTGCTCGCAGGAATGCCCCAGAGCCGCCGCGGAAGACGGCCCGCCAGAACAAGCGGGAGAAGCTGCACCCCGGCGACGCACACCTGACCAGGAACATCCAGCGTTGGCGGAAAGGACGGGGGGGGGCAGGGCAAACGGGAGCGTGGGCTTGCATGTGTATGCGATGCACGCACGAGTGTCGGGGGCATGCGAGTCGCCCTGGGAGCAGGTATCGAAAAGAAAGTACTCGGCATCCGAGTTGGCATGTCCCCCACGGAGATTGCACGGAGCATTTTATGCGTAGCGTCATGTCGTGCGTGTGGAGTAGGCCGAATTGTGTCGGAAATGGTGGATAGATCCCGTGGACAAACCTGGTGGGACTTCGCACGGGCCGCTTTGAATGCCTCCGTCGAGCCATGAGTGCCGTGGAAGATTGTTGTGTGCGCGTACATGTACATTTGTGTATACATACACGTATATACATACACATCTAAATATACACACCCGAGCCGGCATGTCCCCTACAGAGATTGCACGGAGCCTTTTATGCGTAGCGTCATGTTCTGCGTGTGGAGTAGGTCGAATTATGTCGGAAAAGGTGGATAGATCTTGTCGATGCACTTGCTGGGACTTCGCACGGGCCGCTTTGAATGCCTCCGTCGAGCCATGAGTACCGTGGAAGATTTATGTGTGCGTGTACACGTACATTCGTGTATATATACATATATACATACACACATATATACACACACCTGAGCATTTCAGGCAGGTGGCATGGTGCTTGCAGCGCGTAGCAGCAAGGGTTGTGAAGCAAATGTACGTATGGATGGTTTGTGCAGTCAGGCCGGCCTATGCTTCTCCCTGTTCCGCTGAAGGACTCCAGACGCAGGAGATCACCCCCGACCCGCAGCAGATGAGCATCTTGAACGCCGTCGCCGACAGGTGCGTCCAAGAGGCGAAAGAGCAAGACCTGCCGCGCGGTTCGCCATGCTCTCGGCTGTTCGTTCTCGGTCTACCGGGATCGGGGAAGTCTGAGGTCATCCGGTGGTTGTGCGACGAGGACGCGGGGTTGTTCCCCATGCGCATGGGGTGGGACCACGAGGTGCACTTCATGAAGACCGCCCCGACGAATTCCATGGCGAGCAATATCGGTGGGCGAACCATCCACAACTTCAGCAAGCTCGGAATCGATCTCATCACGGGAGTCCACTCAGGCGGGAAGAAGGACCCTGAGCTGTCGGAGAATTTTCTGCATACGAAGATCCAGCACATGCGCTGGCTCATCATCGACGAGGTTGACAATGTATCTGTGGAGCTTCTGGACGCCGCGCACAGGCAGGTGAAGGACTCGACGAGGGACAAGGGGAACCCGTGGGCCGTAGACGCACGCGCCCCGAAACAGTTCGCCATGTTCGGCGGGCTGAACCTGGTACTTCTCGAAGATCTGTGGCAGATACCGCCCGTGAGGACTCTCAGTATTGCTGCCAATCCTTTCCTGAAGCGGCCCGCCAACGTCGGCCGCATGCTCGAGATGTTCTGGACAGAGGGCTTGCCGCACTCGGCGACGCACCGCTTCGCTCTCAGTCAGTCGCACCGCTGCTCAGACCCGTGGTGGAGGAGCTTCCTCGCGGAAGCGCGCGCGGGAAATCTGTCGGACAGGATGTGCGACTTCGTCCGCGGATTCCCCGCGGACGTGCCCGGCTCCTGGATGCCTGCAGCTCCCGGCAGCGCCGAGGCCTCCAAGGGGCACCTCGTCTGTGGCCACGCGAAGTGCCGCGCGCTCTGGTCAGCTGAGTGGCCGCGGATGTTCCGAGAGGGTCGGCCCTGGCAGGACATGCGATCTCTTGAGTGCGCCGACTGCAGCGCGGAACGGCGTCGGCGCTGCCGCGTTGCCTCTCAGAGCGATGCCAGACAGCGGGAGGTGAGCACGGCGTTCGCCGACGCGCTGTTCGCGCACCCCTACGACGCCCCGAAGAGCAGAATTTTGACTCTGCGAGCGGCGAATGCGGCAGCAAATGCTGGGAAGCAGCTCCTGTGGGTGGTGGCGCGCGACGCCCCCCTCACTCGGGACGACGCATGCAGGCCGAAGGAGTCGCTCGCCCACGCCAGGCAGAACTGGCTCGTGTACCCAGAGAACAAGACTGGCGGAGTTCCGGGCGCGCTACCGATCTTCGAAGGGATGCGCGCTTCACGACCACGGAGAATGCGGAGGCGGGAGCATGCAAGCATTCCTGGGGGACCGTGACTGGCTGGGTCCTCCACCCCGACGACTCCAAGCTGGCGAACGAGCAGAGGTCCGAGCCGGAGCTGGTCCTGCAGCACGTGCCCGATGCGATCATGGTCAGAATTCCAGGAAGCACGGCCCCCCGCTTCGGCAATCAGCCCGCTGGCGTTTTCCCGGTGAAGTTGAAGGAAGTGTCCTGGGATCGCAGTCCCGGCTTCAAGGCCATGGTGAAGCGCACGGGGTTTTCGCTCGTCCCGCACTTCGCCGCCACGGCCCACTGCGTCACCGGCGCCACTCTTCCGCAGGCCATCATCGACCTCCTGGACGCGCGGACGACGCCCCGTTCGTCCATGGTCCCCACTGGCTACGTGGCCATCAGCCGCACCAGGAGAGCAGATGACCTGATCATCACACAGCCCTTCTCGCCCATGCTTTTCCGCCAGGGGCATCAGACTGGTCCGTGGCTTCTGCACTCCCTTACAGCTGGGGAGATGACGACGGAACAGGCGAAAGCCGCCTGGGCCAAGGCAGAGAAGGAAGCGGCTTCCAGGTCGTCGCAGAAATTGGTGGACGCCACGTTCCAGTGCGGCGACTGCCACCAACGGGAGAAACCGAGCAACTTCTCAGGAAGTGGCATGAGCACGGGCGATCCTGTGGAGCATGCCGTAGCGGTGCTGAGCCAAGGCGCATGGAGGAGGTGCGCCCTGTGCGCGCAGAAGCGGGCGGGAGAACCTGCCGCAACCGCGGCGACCGCCAAGTCAGCTCCTTTCAAGTCGCGAGGGGCGGACGTCCTCGAGTGCTTCCGGCGCGGGCAGCGGAAGAAGTTGACTCATTTCAGGCTTGGGGAAGTGAACGACCTGAAGGCGCAGGGCGAGCTTCACCGCGCCGTCTGCATCGGCTGCAATCCAGAGCGGCTCCATTTCAACTTGACGTTGGAGGCCCGCCTCTTCGAGTGCTCACAGCGCGCGGTGCAGAAGCCAAAGGGGCAGTTCGATGAGACCGCGTTCAAGAAGCACCGCAGCTTGAAGGACTTGGTTTGCACGGCGTGCGTCGTTCAGAAGATGATGCCCCTCTGTGAGGGAGGATGCGGAAGGGGGCCAGCCGCTCGATTGAAGACGGGTGCGCGCACTACTGCGACCTGTGTAAGTTCCCGAATTGTTCAGAATGCGGCGAGACGCCGCGACCAAAGATGGATAAATATTCAGTCAGGAGGATGCCGCAATGGAGGTGTGCAGACTGCCGCCGTGAGTCGATGCTGAAGTGCGAGAAGTGCGACGCCGATATTCTGCGAAACGCTCTCAACTCGTCACAGCGTGGCAATAGAGGCGTCCTGTGCACGAAGTGTAGAGGCAAGCAGTAGTGACTCCTGCATGTCCCCGTCTCCTACATTGTCGTTGCGTCTGGCCGAACCTGCCGAGCCTCCGACTGCCCGCGCGCGTTTCGGGATTGCATGTCCTGGAATTCCCCCGCAGCAGATGTTTCACCGCGTCGAGGATGGAGCTGTCGCCGCTTGCTTGAGCTTCTTCGATGGCGAAGCTGTCGCGGCGGCCACTCATCGTGTCCTTGCCAGGAAGTGATGTGGAAAAAGGATTGCGTCATGTTGTCGCGAGTCAGCTGGATCTCTGGATCGCACATGCGGAGATTGCAATCGATGTGTCTTGGCGCAGGTGTGGAACACGTGCAGGCCAGTCGTTGCGTGACTCCTCAGGGCTTCTGGTGGGCCTTTCGGACGCTCCCTCTGGGCGTCTGTGTGGATTCTGAGGGGCTTGCTGGGGACCCTTATGGCGCACCTGGGGCCGTCTTGGGACGGTCTTGCGATGCGCGAGCCCTGAAGAGGCACGTGCACGCCAGAGCACGTGCAGTCCAGTCGTTGCGGGGCCTCTAGGGAGCCTCTTGGGGGCCTCTTGGAAGCGTCTTGGGGGCTTCTCGGGGCCTCTTGGAGGCCTCTTTGGACTTCGTGGGGCCTCATGGGGGCGTCTTGGGCCGTCTTGGGGCTCTCGTGCGCCGTTCGGTCCCTTCGGTAGCCGTCTTGGGGGCCTTTCGCGGCCGCCTTGGGGTTCTCTTGGGGTCCTCTTGGGCCGTCTTTGGGGCTTCTTGGACCGTATTGGGGGCCTGTTTGGGTTGTGTTGGGGCCCTCTTGGGCGGTCTGGGGGCTCTCTTGGGGGCTTCTTGGGCCGTTCTGGGGCGATTTTGGAAGCTGCTTGGGCCGTCACAGGCCTCGAAGAGTCGGAAGACGCGAGAACGCTAAAATCCTTCAAGTCCTTACGAGAAATCGATGATTTGGGCCTCTGGAAGCGCTCTTGGGGGCCCTCTGGGACCCCTTTTGGGCCATCTTGTAGGCTTTGCGGGCCCTCCTGGGGCAATCTTGGGCCGTCTTGGGGCCGTCTTGGCCCGCGCAGAGCCCATCTTGAGCCGTCTCGACGCCATCGTTGGCTTCCAAGAGGGCCCAAAGGGCAAAACCATAGATTTTACATGGTTTTTGATGCGTTGGAAGCCCAGAAGGGGTCCGCCACCTTTGGGTCGACGGCAGTGGCGTTGCCCCCTGGGGGGGGGGGGGGGGGGGGGTAAGGGGGGGAGACATAATAATGTAATACAATACAACACGTTGCAATTATGCAATCATTGGACACATTGGATACGTTGCATTATCGCCTCCGCAGAAAACGCTGCCGCTCAGCACGTCACCTCCGGACGTGGGTTCTACAGGCTTACGCCGCATCCGCCGACACCTTTCCGTGAGTGTTGCGAGGCCAGGAGTTTCTGGCCAGCGGCGTCTTGTGTGAGGGCGCGGTGTCGCGCGCGGGTGGTGGGAGATACGTAGGGGGTCCAAATGTCTGCGTTTTGCGAGCGCCTTGCGTGCTGTGCACCCGGGTGCGGGGTGTCCTTCTGGGAGGTCGGCCCTTCGACCCGCAACCAAGTGGAGGACCACCAGACGACGAAAGGAGCAAGAGTAGTGTGCGGAAGCTGTGATCGGCGAGGCATCGCCGCGAAAGATGTGGCAGATGAGTCGGAACGGGTGAAGAGGCTGTTGACGTTCGCAGCGCGCGCGGAACTGTTTGCGCGGCAGCAGCACATTAGCGCCGAACAAGATAGTGAGCACGTCGCGAGGAAGAGCAAGGCTGCATGCGCGGAGTGCATTGCAGTTGGCTTGACGGCTCGCAATACGGAAGCGTATGGGGGTCATTGGGGGGCCTCCTGGGGGCCTCTTGGGGGCTCCTTGGGGCGTCTTGGCGGCCTCTTGGCGGCCTCTGGCGGCCTCTGGGGGCACTCTTGGGCCCCCCTGGGGCTCGTGGGGGTGGAAAGCTAGATTTTGGATTTTTTGGTTGCCCTCTTGGGCCCCAATTGGTGCCGTCTTGGAGCCTTCTTGGGCCGTCTTGGGGGCCTCTTGGGCCGTCTTGGGGCCATCTTGGGCCGCCGTGGGGCCGTCTTGGGGGCCTCTTGGGCCGTCTTGGGGCGGTATTCGGTGCCTCTTGAGGCGTCTTGGAGCGTCGGAAAGCCCACGGGGCGAATTGGTGAAAAGCGTACGTTTTACAATGGAAATGAGCACATTTCTGCGGCTAGGGACCCTCTTGGGACGCATATTGGAGGCCTCTTGGGGGCGTTTTGGGCCACCTGGAGGCCATCTCGGGTGTCTTCGATCGCTCTTGGACCGTGCGGGACCATGTGGAGCTCTCTTGGAAACCACTTGGAACACGCCTGGAGCGCTCTTGGTGCCGTTTTCGGGGCTCTCTGGGGCCGTCGTCGGCGCCTCTGGAGCCGTCTTGGCGCCCTCTTGGGCTGTCTTGGGGCCCTCTTGGAGGCTTCTTGGGCCGTCTTGGGGCGGTCTTGGGGGCCTCTTGGGCCGCCTGGGAGCGTCGGAAAGCCCCAAAGGCGAGTTTGAGAAACATGCACGTTTCACGAAGGGCACGGGCCAATGTGTGCGTCTAGAGGCCCTCTTGGGACGCATCTTGGATGCCTCTCGGGGCCTCTTGGGGGCATCTTGGGCCGTCTGGAGGCCATCTTCGGTGTCTTTGATCGCTCTTGGACCGTCTGGGACCATATTGAGCTCTCTTAGAGGCCACTTGGAGCGCTCCTGGAGCGCTCTTTGGGCCGTTTTCGCTGCCCTTTTGGGCCGTTTTGGACGCCTGTTGGGCCGTCTTGGGGCCCTCTTGGGCTATCTTGGTGCCCTCTTGGAGGCTTCTTGCGCGGTCTTGGGGCGGTTTGGGGGGCCTCTTGGGCCGTCTGGGAGCATCGGAAGGCCCAGAGGGCGAATTTGTAAACATCGTACGTTGTACGAAGGCAGTGAGCATTGTTTTTTGGCATTTAGGGACCCTATTGGGACGCATCTTGGAGGCCTCTTGGGGCCTCGTGGGGGCCTCTTGGGCCGTCTAGGAGGTCTCTTAGCTTGTCTTTGGGCCATCTTGGGCGTCTTGGAGCGCTCGTTTGGCGTCTCGGGGCCCTCGTGGGCCGTCTTGGAACCCTCTTGGGGCCTTCTTGACCCATCTTTAAGCCCTCTTGGGCCCGGAAGAGCCCGCGATGCGCTCGTCGGCCCCCCCCCCCCTTCCAAATCGACCAGACCAGGCTCCCAGGGGAGGGGTTTGGGGAGGGGGGAACATCTCACACGCCGATGATCCCCAAGGGGTCGGCGGATTATGCTTGGCGGATGGACTACGGTTTGCCAGTTTCATGAACCCTCGACTGGTTCCGTCGGGTTTGACTTTGATGGTCTAGGCGGCCAGACCCCAAGCGTTATTCATCATGGTTTGTCCTTGTCTGCGTTCCAGGGGCATGTCGTGTCCTGTCGACCTCCACGGTGAACCCTGGACCAAGAACGCTTAATCTAATTGTAGCGACCTTTCTTCATACACTTGCGACAGAATAGTAACAACTCTCCCACGTAAATCTCGTCTACCCTCGTGTCAGAGGTGATTCCGCAGGTCCGTCCGAAGATCCAGAGACTGCGGCCGCAACGAGCGTTGTGGCCAGTAGTGGAACGAGGAGTGGAGGAGGACGAGAAGGATGAGGAGGACGAGAAGAGAAGGAGGAGGAGGAGGAGGAGGAGGACGAGGAGTTGAGGAGGAGGAGGAGGAGAGGAAGAGGAGGAAAATGATGAGGAGGAGAAGGGGGATGGAGGCAGAGGCCGAGAAGCACGCACGCATGTGCTGTGCACACCCCAACGATGCATGTGAGCACGCATGTGTACGTGTGTGCGCGCGAGTGTGTGGGTGTGTGCGTGCGTGCGTGCGTGCGTGCGTGCGTGCGTGCGTGCGTGCGCGCGCGCGTGCGTGCGTGTGTGTGTGTGTGCGTGTGTGTGTGTGTGTGTGTGTGTGTGTGTGTGTGTGTGTGTGTGTGTGTGTGTGTGTGTGTGTGTGTGTGTGTGTGTGCGTTGTGTGTGTGTGTGTGTTGTGTGATCCCCCTGGCAGCTGCAGCTCGCACCCCCCCCTCGCCGGCCCGCCCGCCGAGGCGCTGCTGAGGTCGCCGGCCCGTCGGCGTTAGGCAGTTCGGCTCTTGCGCGGCCCGCTCGGACCTGACTCGCCGTTGGCGCCCTCGCCTGCGGCTGCGACAGAAAGTGTGCGTGTGTGTTGTGTGTAATGCTTGTGGCGTGTTATGATGTGCTGTGTTGTGCTATGTGTTCCGGTGATGCGTTGTATTGTATCGTGCTGTATCGAGTTGTGCCGTGCTGAGTTACTGTGTGTGCGTGAGCGTGCGAGTGTCCGTGCGTGCGTACGTGTGTGTACGCGTGCGCGCGCGCGCGTGAGCGTGAGCGTGCATGTGCGAGCGCGTGAGCGTGAACGTGAGGATGCGTGTGCGTGTGCGTGTGCCTGTGCGCAGGCGCAGGCGTGTGCGTATGCGCGTGTGCGTGTGCGTGTGCGCAGGCGTGTGCGCAAGCGTGCGCGCAAGCGTGCGTGTGCGTGCTCGTGTGCGTCAGTGTGCGTCTGCGCGTCTGCGTGTGCGCGTGCGCGGGCGCAGGCGTGCGCGGTGTGCTTGTGCGTGTGCGCGCGCGCGTGCGCGTGCGTGCGTGTGCGCTGTGTCTTGGCATGCCCGCAGCCTTTGGCTCGGGCGCGCGGCGCTCTCCCCCATGGACAGCTGCCGCGGCCGCGAGTTCGCCCCGGTCTTCGGCTCCCGCCAGGATTGGGACGCGGAGAGCAGCAGCAGCGGGGGCACGGGCAGCGACAGCGAGGGCGCCGTCAGCCCTGGCGAGGAGGCCCAGGAGGGCACCCACGGCCAGGGCGCCCCCGACGAGCCCCTCGTCGACGGGGGCATCGCCGGGGCGTTCGCCGACGCGCGGGACCGGTGGAAGGTCTCGGCGGCGAGCCCGGGGGGAGGTGAGAAGGGGCGGGCCTTCTCAGAAGGCTCGGGAATCCCCCGGCCTTCCGAGAAGGCTCCTAAGCCCCCCCCGAAGGCGCTGAAGACCTCCCAGAAGGCTGGAGGCCTTCTGAGCAGTCCCGCCGCCTTCTGAGAAGGCCTTCTCCTTCTCACTTCCCCCCCTCGCTCGCCGCCGAAGGTCGACGGCGACACGCTCAAGGACGGGCCGTTGGGGGGTCCTCCTTTGTTCCTCCGGGGAAGCGCAGACGGGGACGGAGGCGCGGGGGTTGGCGGCGGGCCTGGCTGCCGTGCAGGATCAGCGCGCACCGTCGCCAGACCGGGCGGCAGCGGCGCCAGACCTCGGGGGGGCGCCCCCCGATCTGCGGATCCCCGAGGCAGTGGCAGGGGGGGCGGGCCCCCAAATCGCCCATTGATCGCCGACGAGGGCCCGATGGCCCCACCCCGCCCAGGGACGTGTGCGGATCTGGGGGCCCATCGCCGATCTCCATGGGCGACGTCTCGTCGATTCCAGGCCGATGTGCCCCCCTATTTATTGCCAGTCCCCCCCTACAGTGGGGGCGTGTGCCTAGAAACCAGTTGGATTTTGCCAGGGTGCCCTGGGTTTCTTGGATTTCGATGGGCCCCCTAAATAATATCTTGACGGTTTTCGGTCGATGAATTTGGATTTCCACGGAACAGATCGCGGATTTCAGGGCTGGGTTTTTTTTTGCGGAGGTTTCCTGTGGCCGAGCCCCCACTGCATCGTTGCCCAGCACCTCGGGGGGGTACGCCCCGATCTGTGGATCCAGGCCTCGGAACAAATTAGCGAACACTCATGCCACATTCATCCGTCAACGCCTCCCCCTCCTCCCAATGTTCAAAGTTGGCGGTGGGTCTGACGAGATGCACTTCGACCGCAGTCTCCCCCGCGCGTGCCAACGTGGAGTTTTGGGGGGAGGGGGAGTGTTCAGTGATTGTTTCCCTCTACCGTCTGGCGCCCGTGCGCCCGGTCCACGGATCCCAGGCCCATGCTGGCGTGCCGACTCGGCGCGCTCCGTCGCCAAACCAGGCGGCACTGGCGCCAGACCTCGGGGAGGAGGAGGGGGAGGCGCCCAGGGGAGGAGGAGGGGGAGGAGGGGGAGGAGGAGGAGGAGGAGGAGGAGGAGGAGGAGGAGGAGGAGGAGGAGGAGGAGGAGAGAGGAGGAAGGAGGAGGAGGGAGGAGGAGGAGGGGGAGAGGGAGGAGGGAGGAGGGGAGGAGGAGAGGAGGAGGAGGAGGAGGAGAGGAGGAGGAGGAGGAGAGGAGAGGAGGGGGAGAGGAGGAAGGGAGGAGGAGGAGGAGGGGAGGAGGAGGCGGCACCCGTGCGCCAAATCCACGGATCCCAGGTCCATGCCAACGTGCAATTGATCACAAGCTTTTGTTCCATCCTCCTGCCCGCTGCTGCTGTCTCGCGGCTGCTGTTCCTTCTCTTTTCTCCTCCGTCTCTCCTCCTCCTCCTCCTTCTCCTCCTGTTTCTCCTCCTCTTCCTCCTCCTCCTCCTCCTTCCTCTCTTCTTCATCCTTCTCCTGCCCCCTCTTCTCCTCCTCCTCTTCTTTTCCCTCAATTCTCCTCCTCCTCCTCCTCTCCTTCTCCTCAGTTTTGTCTTCCTCCTCCATCTCCATCTCCTCTCTCCTCCTCCTCCCTCCTCCTCCTCCTCCTCCTCCTCCTCCTCCTCCTCCCCCTCTGTTCTCTTCTCGTCTCCTCCATCTCCATCTCCTCCTTCTCCTCCTCCTCCTCCTCATTTCCTCCTCGTCCTCCTCCTCCTCCTCCTCCTCTCCTCCTTCCTCCTCCTCCTCCTCCTCCTCCTCCTCCTCCCCCTCTGTTCTCTTCTCGTCTCCTCCATCTCCATCTCCTCCTTCTCCTCCTCCTCCTCCTCATTTCCTCCTCGTCTCGTCACCTCCGGGGCCAGTCACGCGATTGCCCGTGTCGAGGGTGTTCCACAGCCAGCAGATTTGACAACGGGCAAAGCAATTGTGAGATGCACAGCCAGCATCTTACAGTGGATTCGTGTAGTCGCACCACCAGTCGGGGAACAAAAAGTGGCATAAACATAAAATCTCGGAGGTCCGCGCGGATTTCTCGGATCCGCGCTGGGCCCCCCGGCGGCGCCTCCGGCGCCGCCCCTGGCGCTCTCCGCGCGCCAGGGAGGGGGGTCCAGCGCCGATCCGAGAAATCCGCGCGGACCTCCGAGTTTTTGTGTTTATGTCACTTTTGTTCCCCTAACCAGAGCTCGTGCGTTACTAGGCCTCCTCGAACTGGTTGACTCTGCTGGGGCCCCCGCTGTGTCAAGGGTGCCTCCGTCGGAGTGGACAATGCACAGCCTCGGGTGCCGGCGCGTCCAGGGAGGAGACGCCAGGACAAGTCTGCGGGCGCTTCTTGCCAGGACGCCGTGCACATCCATCGGTAAGTGGCAGAATTTAGGGGAGCAAAAAGTGGCATAAACATAAAAACTTGGAGGTCCGCGCGGATGGCTCGGATCGGCGCTGGACCCCCCTCCCTGGCGCGCGGAGCGCGCCAGGGGCGGCGCCAGAGGCGCCGCCGGGGGGCCCCAGCGCCGATCCGAGAAATCCGCGCGGACCTCCGAGTTGTTATGTTTATCTCACTTCTTGCTCACCTAGAACTGCCGTTTGGGAGCGACCGAAAGATCACGAGCGCTGTGAAGGACATCGGTGGCGAGCTGCCCAGCTTGGTCAAAGCCGCCGTGGCCGGCGCTGGCAGTGCGCTCGGGCGTGCCCCGCACACGGTGAAGGAATCAGAGGAGCAGTTGTCAGATACGGTCGGGGCGCCAAAGAAAGAACCCTTTTCGTTGGGGAGGGGCTCGGTGCTCCTTGATTGCTTCACAGTTTGCCTTACTGCAGTTTCCCTTGGGAGATTGAGTTTAATCTAAGGGGAAAAGGGACCTCGTTCCTTGTGTAGGGTTCCTTAGGTCAACGCCCCGACGGTAGTTTGTCTTGACGGCCCTTGATCAGGTGGAAAAGCATCTTGGTGGACAACTCGAGGAGCTCGGGCCGAGTTGGAGCGGTCAGCTCGTGGCGCACACTGAGTGCACCCTCCGTCACTACAGTTCGCATGTCCCCTCCCACCCGTACCAGGCTCGTGGACCTGGGGAGTCATCTGGCTGTGAACGTTTCTCCCCCTGTTCTCACTCTTTCCTTCTGTTCTTCTTTGTTGTTGTTCTCCCATCAGGAGGAGGAGGAGGAGGAGCGAGTGGAGGAGGAGGAGGAGGAGGAGGTGGAGGGAGAGGGAGGAGGAGGGAGGGAGGAGGAGGAGGAGGAGAAGGAGAGGGGGAGGGGGAGGAGGGGGAGGAGGAGGAGAGAGGGAGGGAGGAGGAGGGAGGGAGAGGAGGAGGAGGAGGGAGGAGGAGGAGGAGGAGAGGAGGAGGAGAGTGGAGGAGGAGAAGGGAGGAGGAGGAGGGGGGAGAAGGGAGGATGGAGGAGGAAGAGGTCTCTCTCTCTCTCTCTCTTTCTCTTCTCGTGGTTGGCGTGCGCCTCTGCTCGCGAGGGGCCCTCCGTGCGGGCGCCATCCAAGACTGGCCCACGCATGCGCGGGTGCACCGCTGCTTTTAATACACTGCTCCTGTGCTGTGCTGTGCTTCCCTCCTTCCACCTTGGCATCGCTCGGACGTGGGCATCCTGGACCATCGAGCAACACAAACACCGAAACATACACGGGAAATGGACGTCCGAGCGACGGCAAGTTCCTCCTTGCCTCTCTCGCGAATTTTCTTCTGCGGGGAAGCAGTCAGACCATACTATGGGGCCGATGTTTCTAGCATTTGTTTGGCTGGTGTGTATATACATATATATATATATAGAGATATTGGTTTGCGCTTTTTATTGTTCATCGAAAATCCGCCTGTATAGGGGGGCATGCTCGACCAAATTCTTGCCTCCCTCGTAGAAGTATACAATGATGCGGGCAGCGCGCTTACTCTGATTATCTGCCTAGAGGATTGGTGCGCGCAGTGCATCGGAAGGCCGGCTGTCGCCGATTGCGTTGTGGGAGGCGGTCCGTCTCTCCTCCTCCGTCTCTTCTTCTCCAACCATCCTCCTCGTCCTCCTCCTCCTCCTCCTCCTTGCCATTCCCCTCTTTACTCGCGCTCCGTTCCCTTCTCGTTTCGTCCCCGTGCGTCTCTTCCTCCTCCCACTGTTGCTTCGCCTCCTCCTCCTGCCCCTCCCGTGTGAGGGGTTCTACCTGCACGCCGCCTCCGAGACGCTGTACTGCTGGGACCAGGCCCTGGGGGCCTTGCACTGCAGCGACTGGCTCCTCGCCCCCTTGTCGTATTCCCCTCTCCCTCGTCGTGTTCTCTCTCTCTCTCTCTCTCGCTCTCTCTCTCTCTCTACCTCTCGCTCGTCTTCATGTTCCCCGCCGTCCCCCTCACATCCCATATCCCTGTCATCCTCCCGCAGTTGTGCATTCCCATCCCGGGCGTCGCCTTCCTCCTTCTCCTTCTTACATTATAAGCATCCGCCTTGCCCTCGTCGTGACCCGCACCCACCCTTCATAATCGTCATCATCCCACCATCATCGTCGTCATCGCCCTCGTCGGCATCATCTTCATCGGCATCATCATCACCGTCAGCATCATCGTCATCACCATCACCATGTTCAGCCGACTAATATCATGTTCCGCGTTCCCATCATCCTCCCTCTTCGTCTTTGTCGCCATTATCCGCACCGTCATCATCACCATTATCCTTACCCTTCAGCTCCTCATCACCAGCATTATTCCCGTCCTCGTTCTCAGCCTTCTCCCTGACTTCTCGCGCAGACCCTCCTCGTCCTCATCATCTTGCTCCCTTGCGCTTCGTCGTCCTACTTCTCCCTCCTCCTCCTCCTCATCCTCCTGCTCCTCGTACAATGCCGCCCTCCCGTATCCTACAATACCGTCCTCTCCAGTATCGCCGTTATTTCCCATACATCCCCTCCCCCCCACTTGTCGTCAGCGCCATTTTTCCCTCGTAGGCTTTTCCCTCCCCCCTCCTCCTCCTCCTCCTCCTCCTCCTCCTCACGTGCGCGACCTGGGCTACCACGGGCTGTGGGCCCCAGGCCAGGCCACAGGCGAGGGGGCGCTGGGGGTGTCTGGTGGAGTGGCGCTGCTCACGCGCAACGTCATCATTGTCACTGCGCCGCCATTCGTGCCCTCTTCTATCCTCGAGGTGGCGAGGATGCTTGCAGGCCGTGTCCACTGGGGGGTGAAGGGGACTTGATTGCTGCCGTGGTGTACCTGAGGCACACACTGGCGGCATGGACGACGACAACGGCGACACCGTCCACGAGCGGCGCCTGCGGCTTGGTCGCTGCGGCCTGGGCGCCGCCGTCGTTGGACCTCCTCTTCTTGGCCATCCGCTGGTCGATGGCGTCGCGCACCGTGGCAGCCTTGGCTAGCCACTCCTTCGCCTCCGACGACGTGGTGAATGCCTTCTGCCTGGTGGTGAGCTGCTCGTGGATGGTGCGCAGCTCCTCCTCCTCGGACTCCTCCACCTCCGAGCCCTCGACGTCCTGGAAGAGGGGCCCGTCCCACACGGAGCTCGAAGAGCTGCTCGGACGCCTTGTCGTCAACGGGGATGGCCTCGGGCGCCGCTGCAGCCCCCCCTCGGCCCTCGCGAGCGACTCGGCCGCGCCCTCGCGCGCGATCTCGGCCTTGGCAAGGATGGCAGCCGCCGCGGCCTCCCTGCCTTCGGCAACAGACGGGGCGGAGGGCAGCCTCCGCACGTTGGCCACGGCCTGGTCGCGCTCGTGGCCGGCGTCGCGCCGGGCGGAGTCTCCGCCTTAGTCAGCGCCGCCGCTGCCGAAGGTGGCGTCGACGGCGCCTGGGTCGTCGAAAGAGACTCCCTCCGAGGCGGGAAGCTATCCATATCCACCGCCTGGAGGGTCAGTTTTCGGAGCCTCGGCAGGCGGTGGATGTGGACACATTCGGGCCCCCGGGTGCCGAACTATATATCCATATCCACCGCCCGCTGGGGCACCAGGACGTCGGTTCCCAGGCGGTGGATATGGATAAATCTCCGCCTCGCGACTCCACCCTTTGGCTTGAGGAACCTGTTAAGTTCCTCATCCTTGGGGTGTGATCTTCGGCGCCTCCATGGGATGATGACGTACAAAACTGGCTGCGTCCACGGCCGCAAGCTGGTGTTCTCGGCTTTGCCCAGCGGCTCGTCAACCCAGTCAGCGATCGTGACCCAACGCTCACGCCTCTCCCTGGAAGCCGAACATGCTGGCAGCTTCTTGCCGCCCTTGGGTCTGTAGATCTTGACCTCGTCGGCACAGTGCACGCATGTGTTGACCATCTTGCTGAGGACATCGTTCCATTCGCACCTCTTGCAGTTCTCGCAGCGAGGCCACCGCCGAAGGGACACTGAACGTGACGCTGGACGTGACACGTCTGACGCGAAACCTCCTGCTCTAGTCAACCGAGCGGACCGGTCGGACCGGTCGGAGCTGAGCGGAGCTCGGAGTGCCTCAAGCACCTCGGGCAGGTACAGGAGAATGGGCCCCGCCGAATGGTTCGGGCCCAAGTGGTTTGAGGAGCGAGGAGGAGTAGGAGGAGAGAGGAGAGAGGAGGAGGAGGAGGAGGAGGAGGAGGAGGAGGAGGAGGAGAGGAGAGGAGGAGGAGAGGAGGAGGAGGAGGGAGGAGGAGGAGGGGGAGGAGGAGAGAGGAGAGAGAGGAGGAGGAGAGGAGAGGAGGAGGAGGAGGAGGAGGAGGAGGAGGAGGAGGAGGAGGAAGGAGGAGGAGAGGAGGCGAGGAGGAGGAGAAAGGAGAGAAGGAGGAGGAGGAGGAGGAGGAGGAGGAGGAGGAGGAGGAGGGCGGGGTCATGAAGGCCAGGGAGCACTCGAGCGCCACGGCGCGAACGCCACCGCTGCTCGCCTCTTGCGGCGGCCCCGCGCTCCGAGGGCTGTGCACGGCGCCGACCCTTAGGTCGGGCATGTCCTCCTACAGGCGGAGCTTGGAGGGGGAAAAGACATCGTCAACACATGCTCAAACATTATCAAGCAAATAGTCGAAACATCGTCCCCAGGGTATGTTTTTGACTTTTTCCGAATACTCCTCCCAGCGTGTCGCCAGGAGGCGACGATGCTGGGTCTGAGGGTCTGGGTCCGAGATATGACACCCACCCCAGGCATGTACGTTGTCGGGCTGGATCTTATCATTGTGCAAGTCGTATTTCGGTTCCCTGCACCTTTGCAAAGCAACATGCGTTTATTTGCCCCCGCGCGTTGCGTGACAAAGTGCATCGCGTAAAACGTGGGCAACTATTGCGTTCTTCCCAGTCCTTCCTGAACATTTCGGAGTACCTGGGCCCTCCAGGCGGAGCAGTCCACGACGGACCTCCAGCGTCCGCGCCGCCTTCGAATTTGTCCTTCCGTGGGTGGGGTACATTTGCGGGTGGGGTATATAATCATGCTTGTTTCATGGCATAATGATACCCCACCCCTGCGCCGCCACAGTAACTATATCGCGTTGGTCAGCATTTTCGGGGCGCCATTCGAGGCGGGCCCGCAGACAACCCAACAAGTTGCAGGGGAGGGCAAGCGAGGGAGGGAAGGTAGAGGTAGGGCAAGGGAGGGCGGGGAGAGGGCGCGGGGTGTCGTCGGGTCTTTCCCAGGGCTCATTCAAGGGGCCCCCTGGGCGCTTAGAGCTGATGCCAATTTCAGTTTTTTCTTTTCGAGACAGGGACCCAGTCTTTCAAGTTTCTGTTGCCGAAATGGGGGTGGGGTATAATCAGCCGACCCTCAGGGGGGAAGACCATGGTACGGAACCTATCGGTAGCGCGGGGGGGGCAGGGACTCAGTGGCCCCAGAAACGGCAGAGCTGTTTTTCACCGTATCCGTATCCGACAAAGGATCTCTTGGAAATGGAAACGGAACAAAACGGCGACCAGAAACGGCGCGAAAACGGCTCCAGGATTGGAGCCGGAGCGGGAACCGGTTAAAAAATTGCCGAACGGAGCCGGTCGACAAACGGCGTCGGAACCGGCGAAAAAGCGGCAAAACGGAGCCGGTAAAGAAACGGCCCCGTCGTTTCCAGGGCCTGCTGAGGTACGGAACCCATCGGTAGCGCGGGGGGGGGGGCAGGGAGTGCACCGATGCCCTCGGCGAGGGCCATTCCTCGTGCGAGCGCCGCGGGCTCGCAGCGAAACGCCACGCGCCAGCCCCGCCAGAGCGGCCCGCGCCACCAGGTCGCTCCAGCTGGCCACGCAGCGCTAGCTTCGGCTGGCCCCAGAGGGGGTGCAGCTGGAAGGGGCTGGTGCAATAGATTTGGGGCAGTGGTATCGCAGATGTGCTGCGCCAGAGGATCGTATTGCATCGTATTGCAGCTCATGTGCTGCACGCGAGAGCCCAGCAGTACATCTGCGCCCCGGAATGTACTGCACGCCCCAAATCGAATGCAACCCACAAATCCATTGCGCCAGATCTATTGCACAAACCCCTTGTAGCTGGACCCCCTTGTGGGTTATCCAGAGCTACCTTTCCCCGCCCTCTCGTTGGGGGGGGAGGGCGCGAGGTGGAACGATCGTGACGCCAGAGTGCCAGCTTCAGCTTGCGCGGCCAGCCAGCATGCGGAGGACGAGGAGGGGGGTGGTGATCCTGAGCAGGAGGCTGACGAGGAGGAGGATCTTTCTGGGGCCAGCTGCGCCCAGCGGCGCGCTGCAGTACTCCCCGCACAGCGGGTACTGGCCTGGACCTGCACCCTCTCGGAGGCAAGCACGCCCAATGAGGGGCAGGCCGAAAGGCGCGATGCCCTTGGCTGGGTTACTCAGATCAAGAAGTTGGCCAAAATCTGTGTCCAATGCGTTCCGGGAGCACTGCGCCAGAACGTCGTGTCCAGTACGTTCGGGGGCCACTCCGCCGGAACGTCCTGAGCAACAACCACTTGCCTCTCTCCAGACCCAACAAGTACCCACACCGCCACTCCCTGGACCTCTCCCTGGTTGCGGCCTGACCTGGATCTCGAGGCGAGTCCGGCCGCAGCGACGAGGGCCTCCCAGGAGCCCCCAAGAATGGGGGAGACGGGCGAAGGGCCGCGGCATCAGTACCTGCTCCTCCCCCCGAGCCCCCGTTCACATGGACCCCCGTCTCCCACAGCTCGGACCAGCTTGAGCCCGGCTTGAGTGAGGGGCAGCGGCGAGCGGTCGGGGGGGGCACAGGGGGGAGCATCGACCCGGAATCGACGATGCCTCGCCGACAGATCGGCGAGAGGCCCCAGGTGGCGAAGCCGCGCGCTCCTGGGCGGGGTGGGGCCATCGGACCCCCTGTCGGCGAGCAATGGGCGAGTGGGGGTCGATGCGCCCCCCCCTATGCCTGTCTCGGCTGCACGCAGGAGTGGCCCTACAGTGCCGTTTTTTAATACATGCTCCGCGTGCGGACCATGTATTAGAAATAAAGGGTTGATTAATACATGCAAGGATGATTTTATGCATCAATGTATTCACAGAGTAATCATGTATTAAAATCCAACATGTTTAAAGATCCTATGTAATAAAAAACCTGCCCTGTAGGCAAGAGTGACCTTTGATGCGCGGACCGAGGCGGCGTACGGCGGCCAAAGCCGAGCGCGCAAGCAGCCGCTGTCGCATCGCGCGCCACGACAGGGGGGGGACCACAGTGAGCCCTTCATCAAAGGTCACTCTGGCGAAGGGCCACTCCGACCCAGAGATCCGACGCCGTGAGGTTTCCCCAAGGCGGGGGCCCAGGAAGTCTCGACGCATTCCCCAGGACCGCTTTGTCATCCCGGGTCGTTTTTGGACGGCCCCGCGGCCCGGCGAGGGCCCCTGGAGTTCAGTCGGGCCTGTCCCTCTACAGGGGGAGTATTCAAAAATAGTCCAAAAATAGTCTGGGGACGATCTTTTGACTATTTTTGCCCATTCGGGGAGTACTTTTGGAGTATTTTTTATCTTCGCCCAAAATCCCCCTGTAGGGGGACACGCCCGACTCAACCCTAGAGGCCCCTGACCAGTGCGGGCCGTAGTTTGGCATCGCCTGGCAGCTCTTGGAAGCGAGGGTGGTCAATAGCGAGGTAGGTTCGTTTGCCCCCTACTGGAGGCCCCCGAAAACTCCGAAAAACCTCCGCCGCGATTTTTGTCGCTGCGCCGGATCGGACTTCGTGCTTGTTCACCGGTCGCCCTGGCTTCGCCCGAGGCGCTGGCACGAGCCGCCCCCGCGGGAGCCTCCGCGCCGCGGGCCCCCCTCCCCCCTCGCCCGCTCTCGGGCGTCCCCCTCCCCCCTGGCGTGTCCCTCGCTCACCAGCCCGGAACAGATCCCGATCCCCATGATTAGCATCGCCTCATCTCGATGCCGATCTTGGGGATTCCCTCCGTTTCTGAGGGCGCATCCCTAAGATTGTCGTCGACTCTGGGCTTGTTCACCTTAGGGATAGGGATACGCTCGGGGCTGGTTACTCGCTCGCGCGCGGGTCCTTTCCTCCTTGCTTCGCGGGGGGGGGGGACGGTCCACGGGCGACCTCCCCTCGGTGGCCCTCGCGGAGACGGAGGGCGCACGCCCGAGCGACGCCGAGCGTGCGGAAGACGACGGGAGCGGCCTCGCCCTCGGCCTCCCCTCCCCCGCCTCCCGCCCCCGCCCTTCTCTGGGCCTCCCAGATGGGGTCGGAGCAGATGGGGTCTGAGGGTCGTGCCGCATCGACGATGCATCGGCGATGCGGCTCGAGGTCGAGCCTGACTTGCTTCACGTCGCCGTCGCCGATGCATCGCCCACGTCGACGATGCATCGCCGATACATCGCCGATGCATACATCGGCGATGCGGCGCGATCCTCCGACCCCAGCTACTCCGACCCCATCTAGGAGGCCTCTACCTCCGCCTCCTCCTCCTCCTCCCGCGCCCCCTCGCCCCTCGTGCTTCCCTCCGCCTGGGCGGGGAGGCGTTTGGCCTCCCCCCCGCGGCACGGAGGAGCAAGGCCGACCAGGGCACATGGCGCTGCCATACTTAACAGCGCCCCGTCGTCGTCGTCGTCGTCGTCGTCGTCGTCGTCGTCGTCGTCGTCGTCGTCGTCATCGTCGTCGCAGTCACTGGGTCCTCCTCCTTCAGCGTGCCAACACCCCTGACGAAGAAGCCAGGACCAGGATAAAATCTCGGGGGTTGCTAAAGGTTTCCCTGGCCAAGGGTGCCCCCAGCTTTTCGCTTCACTCTGGAGGCCGTTGGGGCCTGCTTGGAAATCCTGGAGGCACATTGGACCAGGGGCACATCTAGCAACACCCGAAACTCGGGTGAGGACAAATCGAGACTCTCTGAAATGCGGCGGCTCTGGAGGATGTCTCGGGCGCCGTTGCCTCCTCAGAGCATTGCGGAACGCTCTGAGAGCGTTCTGGAACGCTCTGGAACGGACTTATCCTCGTCCTAACCCCGTCCGAAACACCGGTCGTCGTCGTCGTCGTCGTCGTCGTCGTCGTCGTCGTCGGTGACGTCGTCGTCGTCGTCGTCGTCGTCATCGTCGATAACGGCGTCATCGATGTCCTCATCGTCGTGGATCGTCGTCGGTGACGTCGTCGTCGTCGATGATGTCGAAGGGATCGTCATTGTCGCCGCCGCCGCCATCGTCCTCGTCGCAACTTGTTTCGCAACGGGCATCTTCGCCCGGATTGCCGGCCCCGCGGCCCTCGCAGGTCGATCTTGCGCGAAGCGAGCCGCGGGGCTCCGTTCGTGAGCTTCGGGCGGGTGGTAGTTGAGGGTGGCTTGGATCGGCACGAGCGAAATGGGTATGGAAAGAATGGGTGCAATGCCCAACAGCAGTTCCTGTTCATTTTGAACAGGACTCGCTGTCCGCGCCGCCGCGGCCTGTGCCCATTTGAGGCAGGAGGCCGCCTGCCCAACAGCGGCCGCTGCCGGTTTGGGACAACATTTGCTGTTGGGCAGTGTGCCCATTCTTTCCGTGCCCAATTCGGGCGTCCAAACTGGGTTTTGGGGGGTGCAGAAACATGCCCTGAAATCAAGCAGTGGCGAAGCGTCCTGGCTCGCCTATAGCCCTACCAAACAATGTTCTAAGAATCTTTTGTGGTTTCCACGAAATGTTCTTAGGACATTTCTGGTTGGGACTGTCTTGTTTTGACACATCGGGCTTATGCTCTAAGAACATTGCTTTTGTTCTTAGAGCATGTCTGGGCTCTAAGAACATTTCGTGGCATGACTGCAGGAGTGCCGGGACGGTCGGTCCCTGCTCAGTGAAAGAGCACCGCAGGGGCTCCACCTGGAGCCAGCAGGGGCCCCAGAAGGAGGGGCCCTCGAAGGGAAGGTCCCTCCCCCCCCGTTCCGCCCCCCCCCCCCCGTGGCCCCCCCCCCTCCTGGAGCGCAGACCAACCATCGCCTCGCCGAGCGATGCCTGAGAGCCTCCGAGTGTCTGCGGGCGAAGTGCCCCCGACCCAGACCTCGGGACGTACGCGCGGCCCAGAGAGAAGCGATGAGGCGCTCCCCGATCCTGTTCCTCGCCCCGATGCCGCCCCTACCTAACTACCGACCTACCTACCTGCCTACCTACCTACCTACCTACCGACCTACCTACCTGCCTGCCTGCCTACCTGCCCACCCACCCACCCACCCACCCACCCACCCACCTACCGACCTACCTACCTACCTACCTACCTACCTACCTGCGTACCTACTTACCTACCGACCGACCGACCGACCGACCGACCGACCTACCCACCTACCTACCTACCCTGTCAAGCTGCTCTGCGACCGCTATGGCTTGCCGACGCTGCCGATTTCTTACGACAGCGTCAAGGTCCCCCTCCCTCCTGCCCCGCAGACTCGGGTGTTGCTTGCAGCGCCCCTGACCCCAGGTGCCCTCAGGATCCCCAGGGAGGCCCCCAGAGGCGTCCAGAGCACCCCCCGCGAGGCCACGACGGCCCCAGGGGTCCTGAAGTCGCTCGGAACGGCACGCCCCGAAGAGCAAGACGCGCTGGCGAGCAGCAGCGACGACGGGAAGGCAACGAAATCCTGCGCGCGCTGATTCCGGCAAGCGATCGCGCGAAAAAGTGCGCCCTGCGAGTTCTGCTGATGCGACCCCTTGCCGCAGGCCCGATCGCCCCCGGCACGGGAGAGGTCACGCCGGCGAGGTCCGCCGCTGCCGCCGGCGAGGTCCGCCGCTGCCGACCTGGGGAATCGCAGGCGATGACTAGGCTAAAAGCCGTTCGCAAAATCGTGCAGTTGCTGATGCAAATGGCATGCTTGATTCCGTTTCTGGCGCAAGTCCGCCGACCCCTCGTGGGTCTCCACGCGTGCGAGGGCGCTCCTCCCCAGAACTCTCCCCCAGGGAACACAGTGGAAATTTGACTCCCCTCCCCCCTCCTTCCCCCCTCCTCCTCTTCCTCCTCCTCCTTCTTATCATTCTTAGTATTCTTACTTTTAGTACGTGTGTCATTATTGCTCCCAGTCTTATTATCATTAGTATTGTTATTATTTCCTTATTCGTATAAGTCGTAATAGTATTACCAGTATTATTATGGCTATGTTTTATTATAAGTATTATTATGAGTATGATCATAATCTTCGTAATGTAATTATTCCTATTCCTATTCCTCTTCCTCTTCCTCCTCCTCTTCCCCTTCCCCTTCCTCTTCCACATCTTCTTCCTCGTCCTCGTCCTCTTCCTCGTCCCCCTCCTCCTCGCCCTCCTCCTCCTCCTCCTCCTCGTCATCGTCCTCCTCCTCCTCCTCCTCCTCCTCCTCCTCCTCCGCCTCCGCCTCCTCCGCTTCCTCCTCCGCCTCCGCCTCCGCCGCCTCCTCCGCCTCCGCCTCCGCCTCCGCCTCCGCCTCCTCTTCCTCCTCATCCTCCTCCTCCTACATCTGCTCCTCCTCCGCCTCCTCCTCCTCCGCCTCCTCCTCCTCCTCCTCCTCCTCCTCCTCCTCCTCCTCCTCCTCCTCCTCCCCCCCCTTGGGGACGAGCGCGTCATGGGGGGGGGGATCGAGGGCCCCCAAAAAGGGCCAGGAGGGGCCCTAAGAGGCCTTCAAGACGGTCCAGGAGGGCCCCGAGTCGCCGAACGACCGTCCACGCCCAAGACTGCCCCGAGACGGCCCAAGATGCCCCCAATGCGCCCCAAGAGGCCTGAGGTAAACATCAAGGAGTTCCTTTAGATCGGATTTGGGCGGTCTCGCCTTTTCGTGTCTGCGATGCTCCAAGACGGCCTTAAAGGCCCCCAAGATCGCCCCAAAACGGTTCACGAGGCGCCCCCAAAAAACCAAAACAGCCCAAGAGGATTCCAAGATGGCCCAGGAAGTCTCCAAGACAGCCCAAGACGCCCCCCAGATGGTTCCACGAGGGTTCCCAGACGAGGGATCCGCACGGAGATTTTGAGCTTCGGCATCGGGAGCCCCCAGGATGCCCCCAAAAGGCTCCCCAAAGGCCCCAAGATACCCTCAGCAGGGGCCCAAGAAACCCGAAGAGACTGCCATGAGGCTCCCAAGAGGCCCCCGCAAGGCTCCCAAGAGGCCCAAACGAGTGTTCCGAAGGGACCTCACGAAGCATCCCCGAGGATCCCGACCCACAGCCCAGGCACGGTGGCGGCCTGTGCTGACGGCCAGAACATTTCCGATGGTCCCAAAGACCGAAGGAGGCTTCCGGAGGGCGCTCCATGAAAACCTTCCCGAAATCGGATATCGACGAAATCCTTTGACCTGTAGCTCGTGGGCCTTCAACCGCGGCAGGCACACTCTTCCTCGTCCTAGTCCTCGCCCTCGTCCTCGTCCTCGTCCTCGTCCTCGTCCTCCTCCTCGTACTCCCCCGCCTGCCCCTCGACACCTTCGATCATCCAACGTGCTACATCGGGCACTCAGGATCGTCGTCGGGCCACGGGATCATCAGAAACGGATCCTCCTCTCCCTCTTCCTTTTCCTGCTCCTCCTCTTCCTCGTCCTCCGCCTTTCACGCCGTTGTGTCACTGCACGATTTCCGTTTGGCCTTCACATGAATGCACCTCGCTCAGCAGATGGTCCGGATCGTTCTCTGCTGCTGATTTTCTTCCTCCTCCTCCTCCTCCTCCTCCTCCTCCTCCTCCTCGTCGCCCGCGCCCTCGCCGACTCGACATACTCGGCCCTCGGATGGTGCGAGTTCATATTTGGAATGAACGATGGGGCATAATCATGTGGAGATTGCAAATCCCCAGTGGGGCGGATAGTCCCGCCCCCGTGGGGCGGTAGATCGGAATTCCCTTTTTAGAATGGAGAAGATATATTGTGCAACCTACGTGGTGCAATCAATGGGTGGCGACGAGGCGGCGACGAGGCGAGCACGGAACCGCCAGACTGCCAGCCAGGCCCACTCCTTTAGACAATAAGTACGAAACCCTAATTGCAAGCAGTGTTTGGGGAAAAGTTGCTTCCTCCATCTCTCTTTTCTTTTCGCCATCATCACCATCAACATCGTGTTGATCACTCTTCCTTTCTCTTCCTGCCTCGTTCCCCCTCCTCGCTCTCTTTCTTCGGTTCCTCCTCCTCCTTCTTGTCCTCTTCCTCCTCCTCCTCCTCCTCCTCCTCCTCCTCCTACTCTTTCTCTTCCTCCTTATTCTCCTCCTCCTCCTCCTCCTCCTCCTCCTCCTCCTCCTCTCACTTCTCCTCCTCCTCCTCCTCCTCCTCCTCCTCCTCCTCCTCCTCCTCCTCCTCCTCCTCCTCCTCCTCCTCCTCCTCATATTCATCCTCATCCCCCCCTCCCCCTCCTTTTCCTCCTCCTCCTCCTCCTCCTCCTCCTCCTCCTCCTCCTCCTCCTCCTCCTCCTCTCCCTCCTTTTCCTCCTCCTCCTTCTCCTCATCATACTCCTTGCCCGCCCCTCGTTTCTCGCCATTGACCCGCGCCCTCGACCCGCGACCAGGCCAAGGGCGTCCTCTACTGCTACGACCGCGCCACCAGCGCCTGCAGTCCCGTGTGGGCGGCATGCAGTCCGCACGTGAATGCACAGGTCGGTGCCTGCTCCTCGTCCTCCTGCTCCAGGTGATGTTCCTCCCGCTGCTCCGGGTGCCGTTCCTCCTGCTCCTCAGCCTCCGCCTCGTCCTTCTCCGGGTGCTGCTCCTCCTGCTTCTGCTCCCGACCGTGCCCCTCCCAACAGCTTCCTACGCCGTCCGCCACTCCTCCTCGCCCTCTCCGCCTCCTCCTCTTCCTCCTCCTCCTCCTCCTCCTCCTCCTCCTCCTCCTCTCCTCTCTCCTCATTCTCGTCCTCCCAATTATCCTTCCTTCTCCCTCCAATCCTCCCTCCTCCTCTCCTCCTCCTCCTCTCTCCTCCTCTCCTCCTCCTCCTCCTCCCTCCTCCTCCTCCTCCTCCCCCCCCTCCTCCGCCTCCTCCTCCTCCGCCTTTTCTTCCCCCTGATGAATGAACCCCTTCGGGCACGATCGGCCACCTCTTCCCCCCCTCCTCCTACCACTCCTGCTCATCCGACTCCCGCTTTTCCTCCATCTTCTCCTCCTCCTCCTCCTCCTTCACCCTCCTTTTTCTTCTCCTCCTCCTTCTACTCCTTCTCCTCATCCCGCACCCATCCTGCTCACCCCACCCCCATTCACTCGCCCCTCCGCCCCGAAGTGTCCCCTCCGGGGGCACTGGGGCGAAGGTGGAAGGAAGGGGAGGGAAAGTCTGGGAGGAGGGGGGACCTCCGCTCGCTCCTCCGGCAACGCCCCGCCCCCCCTCCCATTCCTTGAGACCCAACGTTGCGAAAACATGACCCTGCGACGAAACCAACCATCTGCATGAAGTGGCAAGAGCAGTTGGTCCCAAATAGCACTGCTGATGGCAACGCAGGATCGGCCATCTGCTGCGCAAGCCAGATGGGGAGCGCGCTCGCAACTCACGACTCACAGGATAGCAGCAGAAGGGCGAGGATTGATGCCCCAAGTTCGAAGAGGAAATGGGGGCAGGAGCGACGGGCAGGAAAAGGACGGAAGGGTGGCGGAATAGTTACAGCGATTGCACCAGTGAGGCGGTGGACGGAGGAAGAAGACGACAACGAAAGAGACATTGTGAGGAAGGAGGGTATCGTTTCCCAAGGACAAGGTGGAAAAGCAGCGCGATCCGCAACATGTCGCGCTGGCGCTCCAAGGAGCCAACCGTTCAAAGCGAATGCAAGAAGCGAGCGAGGCCGAGCTCGACCGCCAAGTTCTCCGTTTCCTTCCTGCACCTTGCAAAGCTGTAGTTGAACGTCGCAGGCGCGCCGTCAGATCTTCAGGTGGCCCGCGGGAAAGCAAATCAAGGCGAACCTGAGACCGCGTAGGACGTCATTTGCTGGACCTCCCAGCAGCCTTCAAAAATGGCGACAATTTCGCAGTTCGTAACCTCCCAGGGATGGTGAGGTCTAAGATCGGCCAGCGTAGGACGCCAGCATGGTAACCCCCTCATCAGCTTTTGACAGTGGCGACAGTATCGCAGCTCGCACCCCACAGATACGGAGAGATTGAATTTGAGCTTGCGTAGGATGTCATTCATTTGGACCCCCTAGCGCCCTTCGAAAGTGGCGACTGTTTCGCAGATCGCAGCCCCCAGGGATGGCGAGGTCTATTCTGAGTCAGCGTAAGATGAAACTGTGCTGGGAAGCACAGCAGCTCCCGAAAGTGGCTATAGTTTCGCATCACGCGACCCTCCAGGGATGGCGGAGTCTAGTTAGAGCACGCCGTCAAACATGGCGACATACATTACCAGGACGCAGCCACTCAATAATTTGAGTCCGCGCAAGACGTCGCTCCGCCGGACCCCAGCAGCTTTCAAAAGCAACACCAAGTTTGCATTTCGCAGCCCCCCAGGGATGGCGAGGTCGAATATGAGTTCGCGTACGAAATTACCCTGCCGGACCCCCCGGCAGCCTTCAAAAGTGGCGACAGTTTCCCAGGTCGCAGCCACCCAGGGACGGCGAGGTTTAATTTGAGCCCGCGTAGAATATCACCCCGCTGGATCCCCCAACGGCTCTCGAGATTGGCGACCGTCTCGCACTGTAGCAGCCCCCCAGGGACGGCGCGGTCGAATTTGACTCCGCATAAGACGTTGCTCCGCTGGGCACCCCCAGCAGCCCCCAAAAGCGGCGCCCGCTGGACCCATCAGCAGCTCAGAAAAGTGGCGACAGTTTCGCAGCTCGCACCCCACAGGGACGGTGAGATCTAATTTGAGTCTGCTTAGGACGTCACGCAGTACCCCCCAGCAACATTCGAAATTGGCGAACGGCTCGCAATTCGCAGCCCCCCAGGGATGGCGAAGTCCACGTTGTAAGACGTCATTCTTTTAGACCCCCCAGCAGCCTTCAAAAGCGGCGGCAGTTTTGCAGTTCACAGGCCCACAGGAATGGCGCGGTCTGGTGTGAGTCCGCGTAACACGTCGCTCCGCTGGACCGCCCAACAGCCGTTGAGAGTGGCGAGCGTTCCGCAGATCGCAGGCCCCCAGGGAGCCCCCAGGCAGGACGGCGAGGCAGGAGGGCAGGGTAGCAGGCAGGCAGGCAGGAGGGGGTAGGAGACGAGAGGCGGGAGGCGGGAAAAGACGCTCGCGCAGTGTTGCAATTCACTCCGAACGAGAACCCAACGCAAGGGGGACGGGAGGCACAACATCGCGGACAAAAAACACGACTGGAGCCCTGGACCTTGTCTTTTCTGCTTCCTTTTTTGAGCTGGGTCGACTCGTGATTGCCCCAGGGGCCGACACAGTGCGAAAACGCTTTGCGTGAAAGGATCACCGCCAGGACCTGGAGGCCCCCCCGCCCCCGCCCCCGCCTGCCGTAGTTCGGCTCTCCGGCGGCCGTTTGGGACGATCCGGGCACCCCGGGAACGCCCTCGGCGAGGCGCAGCCGCTGGAAGACATCCCGAGGCTGGAAAGCCGCCGAGAGCCGACGAAAGCGCCCGAGAAGCCTCGAAGCTCAAAGCTCCGCGCCCCCCCTTCTGGAAGCAGACGCACAGAGAATCCTCCCCCCCCTTGGCCGCCCACCCGAAGGTCTGGGAGACGCTCCCGCTGCCGCCCACCGACCCTGCGAGCCTGCAGGGCCGCCAGGCCGCGCAGCGGGGGCCGGCGCAGGCGCTCTGTGTGCTGCACCTGTCGCGGTCGGGGGCCATGCGGCGGGCCCGCGTGGCGTCCGCCCACTTCTGCAGGACGGGGGCGGGTCAGGGGGGCCTCTTCTGGGGAAGCGGACGATGACGTAAACAAAAAATACTCGGAGCTCCGCGCGGATTTCTCGGATCGGCGCTTGGGCGGCCCCCCGGCGGCGCCTCCGGCGCCGCCCCTGGCGCGCTCCGCGCGCTAGGGAGGGGAGTCCAGCGCGGATCCAGGAAATCCGCGCGGGCCTCCGAGTTGTTATGTTTATGTAATATTTCGTTCCCCTATCTTTATTCCACAATGCGGCCTGTCCGGTGCGTACCCTATGTCCTTTACAGGGCCATCTGACTTGTTCCGATTCCGTGTGCCTTGCCATCTCTGCGGCGCCCGCCAGGCTTTATTAGTTTGTTATCGGCCCGCGTCGGCGTCTGGCACCCTCCTTTTTTGCACACCCAGAACGCAACGATTCCAGATCCATGTCCGTGCAACGTCCTCCTCCTCCTCCTCCTCCTCCTCCTCCTCCTCCTCCGTAGCCATTTTGGCTCAAGATGGGTTGCTCGGGGGGCTTTCAGCCTCCGTGCTTCACTGGATCGCACTACCGTGCGCAGGCAAGAGTGTGTGCACTCTGGCAGTCGGGCGGCCTCCTTCCAAACTCACGCGCGCCATGGCGGGCAGCGGCGGCGTGGGTGCTGGGCGTGGGGGAGGCGGCCGTGCGGCGTGGCCTGCGAAGTGGAAGTGCTCGGTGTGCGACTACTACAACTTCGCCGAGAGGACGTGCTGTCGCAAGGGGTGCCAGCCAGCGGGGTGGCCAGCGCCGCGGCAGCTGGGCGCCTTTCCTCCGCTGCGTGGGTGGAATGCAGGCGGCGGCGGTGGTGGTGCTCCTGGCGGCGCTGGCGGCGGGCTCGGCGGGCGTGGGGCTGGCGGCGGCAAGTCTCCCACTCGTGCCCCGTGGTGGCGTGGTGGAGAAGGTGGCGGCCGTGACGCTGGAGGCGCCGTGGTGCTCAGCGAGGAGCAGCGCTGTGGCTTCGTGTGCATGGCAGAGGCCGACTTCGCCCTCGCCGCCGCGCTCCTGCCCCCGAAGGTCCGCGAGCAGCTGCTGCAGGCGCGGAGGCTGCGTGAGGGCGGACTGGGGGCCGAGCTGTCCAAGGACAAGACGGTCAAGGCGGCCCAGGTGCTGGCGGACGCCAAGGTCGTGCAGGTCAAGAAGATGGAAGGCCAGCTGGAGCAGGCGAAGGCCAAGGCGGTGGCAGCCATCAACGAGTCGGCCAGCCTCGCGGACAAACTGGTGCTGCTGCGGAAGGAGTGCGACGAGGCGGCGGCCAAGGCACGGGAGGCGCTGGCGGCTCAGCGCGCCAGGTTGGCGGCCGAGGAGGCTGAGGTGGCGGCAGCTGCCGCCGAGCCGAGGGCAGCACCAGCGGCCTCCCTGGAGTCGATTCAGGAGGCGATCGGCCGCCTGTCGAGGGACGAGATCGCGAAGCTCGGGAAGGTGCTGGCGGAGCTCAGTGGCTTGCCTGGCGCTGCCGCCGCTGCGGGGGCGCCCCCCCGTGCGCCTGTGGCTGCGGCGGTCCCCGTGCCATCGGCGGTGCCTGCAGCTGCGCAGCAGGTGGACGCCCCCAAGGAGGAGGCGCCTGGAGTGTCGCAGGCGGCGGCGCAGGTGTGGCAGGACATCGCGTGCGGCATGGAGGACCCCGCCAAGAGGGAAGCAGCCGAGCAGCTGCTGGGCGACGCCAAGAAGATGCGGACGGAGGTCAAGCAGATGGAGGAGGAGTCCTAGCATGAAGTGCGGGGTCTGGAGGATCTGCACGGTCAACGTCAATGCGTTCTGCAACCTGGGCAAGTGCATGGCGGTGAGCGAGGTGCAGGACTGCGACGCCATTCTGGTCCAGGAGACGAGGCTCCTGGAGGGCAGGAGCAGTGACGCGGAGGCGCAGCTGCGGAGTCAAGGATGGAGGGCGAGAGGCACGCCCGCGGTGCCGTCAGCGGCAGGAGGCCTCAGCACAGGTGGCCTCCTCACAATGGTGAGGAGGAGCCACGGCATGGCGGAGGTGCAGGACCAGCAGGCAGCGGTGCTGGTGGCTGGGCGAGTGCACCTGTGTTGGGTGTCGGGCGTGCTGCGCAGCGGCTTCCTCCTCGCCAACATCTACCTGGAGGCGGGGGTCGGCCTCAGCGACAGCAACGTGTCCAGCCTCAGGAGGCTGGCAAGGAGGTTGAGGCAGTGCCGCAGGGACTTCGTAGTGGGCGGCGATTGGAACCTCACGGAGGAGGAGCTGCAGGCAGGCGGGGTGCCCGACATGTTCGATGGCAAGGTGGTCAGGCCTGCATCGCCCACGTGCGCAGCATCAGGGAGGACCATCGACTTCTTCCTGGTATCCAAGGGGCTGGCTGCGTTGGGGGTGCGGGTGGTGGAGGCCTCGCCAGTGTACCCGCACTCGGCTGTGATTCTCGAGATCCGCAGGCAGCAGGAGGAGGAGCGCTTCAGGCTGGTCCAGAAGCCGCGGACCTTTCCTGAGGTTCGACCACAAGGGTGCTGTGAGAGGGACCACGGCAGCAGATGGAGGCAAGCCAGGCTGAGGGTGCAGGAGCAGCTCGCCTCGGTGCTGAGGCTCGAGGGCGAGGCCGCGGCGAGGAGCACCCCATGTGCAGAGGAGGAGGCCCCTCAGCCCAGCAGCAGTGGTGGCGCAGCAGGACAGCGTGCAGCAGGTCAGGAGCCCCCCAGGCCAGCGAAGGGCACGGGAGATGAGGGGATGGCTGCGGCGGAGAGATGGGGGCCGCTAAGCAGCGTGCTCCCGATCGCACCTGCGCCACCGGCCTACGTGACGGAAGTGAACCTGATGAGGTGCTGCGTCCAGCATGGCGAGGAGTGGCAGAGCATCCTCGGCAACTGCGGGCTAAGGCGAGAAGCTGGCGCGGAAGGGCACGGCGCAGCACCAGGCGGTGAGCACCAGCCAGCGCACCTCGGAGCCCTGGCGCCAGGAGCGCAAGGCGCCGACGCAGCGGACAGAGGAGGCAGCGACGCTGCGAGCAACGCTGCGCAGGAGGCGCGGGCGGACATACCTCCCCATGCTGGGACTGGCAGTGCACCTCCGAGCCAGGCACTGTACGGAATCGCAGGTTGGCCCTTTCAGGTTGATGCGGCTGAAGGAGTGCACGTGAGGCCCCCCGGCCTCTGGGTCGAGAAGAGGCAGGCGACCTCTGCCGCCGAGGAGGAGGCCGCTCAGCCCAGCAGCAGCGGTGCAGCACCTCGCGGCGAGGTCCAGCCAGCGCACCTCGGGGCTCGGGCGCCAGGAGCGCATGGCGCCGACGCAGCGGAGAGTGAGGGCAGCAGTGCCGCGGGCAGCGCTGCGCAGGAGGAGCAGGCAGACATTCCTCCCCATGCTGGGACTGGCAGTGCACATCCGAGCCAGGCACCGTACGGAATCGCGGGTAGTCCCCTTCAGGTTGAAGAGGCTGAAGGAGTGCACGTGAGGCCCCCCAGCCTCTGGGTTGAGAAGAGGCAGGCAGCCTCCGCGGAGGGGCAGGCCCTGCACCTGCAGCAGGACGTGCGGGCCCAGGGCGCCGCGGGGGAGGGGGCTAAGGGAGCCCTCACAGCCGCCTTCGCCACCTTCCTGGAGTGCGCGGAGGACGAGTGGGTCGACGTATACCAGCTGGAGGAGCAGAGGGCCAGGTACGTTGGTAGAGCGGACGGCTTCTCCACCAAGCTGGTCAAGCGCAGCGGGGTGCAGGACCCCAGGTCGCCGAGGCTCACGCCTGAGGCGGCGTGGATGGCCAGGGTGGCCCACGCGCTGGGGGCCATGGCGCAGCTGAAAGCACCAAGGGCCAGGGTCGACGCGATCTGCTACTTGCCCCAGCTGGTGGCGGCGGCCCCGAAGAGAGTCAGGAAGCTGCAGCAGGACGAGGAGGCCCGCGCAGGGGAAGGAGGCGGCACCTCCTGCAGCATGGAGGCTGGGCGCTGGCTGAGGATGCTGCAGCATGGGGGCCTGGCGTGCTGGCACCCCCTGCTGCTCGAGAGGCTGGCCGACCGCGCGAAGCAGCACGCCAGCCACCTCGCCAAGCGCGATGTCGACGAGAGGGGCAGGCAGTTCGACGAGTGGGTTGGGAAGCAGCTCACAGGAGGAGCGGCAGGGCTCCACGCGGTCACGCGAGTGGCGGTGGGCTGGCAGGGCAGCGACTGCAGCATCGATGATGGACCCGCCAGCCTGAGCAAGGAGCTGGACGACCTTGAGAAGGAGTGGAGCAAGATCTGGAGGGTGCAGTGCAGCCACGCAGAGTTGGAGTGGCCGACCGATCTAGGAGAGCGCCCCCCCAGGCCCAGCGGCGAGGTGATGCGGGCAGTCCTGAGGTCCTTCAGGAAGGGCACGGCCACGGGTTTCGAGGCGATCAAGCCGAGGCAGCTGCTGGAGCTCAGCGACGAGGGGATAGAGACCCTCATCGACATCGTGGTGGCGGTCGAGCAGGCCGCGGAGTGGCCGCAGATCCAGAGCAAGATCGTGTTCTTGGCCAAGAGGCTGGGCGGCGTGCGCCCCGTGGCCATCGTGCACGTCCTCGCGAGGGTGCAGACGAGGTTACGCAAGCCCCTGGCGGAGGAGTGGGAGCGCAGGAATGATCGGCCGTTCTTCTGGGCGGCGCGCGGCAGAGGCTGCGAGAGGGCAGTCTGGCAGCAGGCCGTGGAGTGCGAGTGGGCGACAGCGAAGGGGCGCGAAGCTGGCGATGCATCCAGCTGGGTCGCGGCCCTCATCCTCCTGGACCTGCTCAAGGCGTACGAGCAGGTGCAGCATGGGCGCCTCATCCAGGCCGCCCAGCGGACGGGCTTCCCGCTCTGGCAGCTCAAGTTGCAGGTGAGTTTGTATCGAGCGCCCAGGTGGCTGGCGCGGGACGAAGCCGTCAGCAACGCCATCTGCACCGAGCAGGCGGTGCTGCCTGGAGACGGGTTGGCGACGCTCATGCTCAAGATGTTGCTGCTGGAGCCGCTGGACAAGCTTCAGGAGCTGGTGCCCACGCTGGCGATGTCGGTGGTCGTGGACGACATCATCTTGAAGAGGGTGGGCGGATTCAAGCGGACAGTCAATGACCTCACGCTGGCGGCCAGGCATCTCAAGGTACTGCTCGGCGAGGCCGACCTGGAGATCGCGGCGAAGAAATCCAGGGCGCTAGCGAACGTGCCAGCAGCGAGGCAGGAGCTCGAGAAGCGCCTGATGAAGCCGCTGGGGGTGCGCGCCACGGGGCAGGAGAGGAACTTGGGGGTCGACTTCAGTGGGGGCAAGAGGATAGGACGGGCTGTTCGCCGCGACAGGATGGCGCAGGCGAGAGGCAGGCTGCGCAGGATCAAAGTGCTGCAGGTGGTCAAGGCCAAGCGGAAGGCCACCAAGAGGATCGTGAAGACGGGGTTGCACCCATGCATCGGGTACGGCACGGCCATCACGGGCTGCACGGAAGGGGAGCTGGACCGCGCCAGGACCCTCACGTTCGTCGCGGTCTCCAGCACCACGGCGAGCAAGTCCAGGTCCCTCGGGCTCATGCTCCAGGCAGGCCTCGACCCGATCTACGACGCGACCTGCAAGCCGGTGCTGATGTTGCTGCGTGCGGTCTGGGAGCAGTGGGTGCCGCTGCACATGGTGTGGCAGGGCCTCGAGGACAAGCGGCCCGTGTCCTGGGTGCATGTGCAGGGCCCGTGCGCGGCGACGGTGCTCTCCCTCAGGAGGATCGGATGGGACGTCGTCGCCGCCAACCGCTGGGTCATGGACGACGGCGTGGCCATCGCGCCATTCGACTGCGCGCCGTGGGTCGTGGCCAAGCTGATGAGGAGAGCAGTGCAGCGCTGGCAGTGGAGGCAGGTCAGCAAAGCCCCAGGTTGCGCGCACTTGGCTGGTGGCGGCGAGCTGGAGCCCCTGGTCAGGCTCACCTCCTCTGGCTGTGCCAGGAAAGCCGACGAGCCACGCCGTGAGGAGGGAGCACCTCGCACCAGGGTTCGGTTGACGGCGCGAGAGCAGGCCTACCTGAGGTCCCTCGTCATCGACGGGCAGTGGACTCAGGCGCGTAAGGAGGAGAAGGGGCTGGCGCCCAGTGCTGGGTGCTTGAGGTGTGGCGCCAGGGGCACGCTGATGCACAGGCACTTCGACTGCCCGTGCTGGAGCGAGGTGCTGACCGTCCCAGAGGACTTGGCAGGTCTCCGAAGGCAGAGCGGGAGGCCTGAGGTGCAGCTGCTGCTGGAGAGGTGCCTGTGGCCGACACCACGGGGCATCCGCCGCCCGCCAGTGTGCAGCGACGTGTGCTGGAAGGGCGACCACGAAGGAGGCACCCTCCCTGAAGGCGAGCTGTTTCTCGACGGCTCGGCGTTCGAGGCGGACTACGAGGAGGTGGCGGCAGTTGGCTGGAGTGTGGTGGCGCTGCAGGCGCACAGCGACGGCTACAAGGCCTCCATCGCTGGCCAGATGGAGGGCCACTGCGTGGACATCAACGGCGGGGAGCTCACGGCGGTGATCATGGCGCTCAGGTTTGGCCAAGGAGTCACGGTGCTGGTGGTCGACTCCAAGTACGTGTACGACGGCTTCTACAAGGTCGGCAGGGTAGGCACCACGGGCTACGCGTACACGTGGGCGCACCTGTGGCGGCGAGCCTGGGACCTGCTGGACGAGCGAGGTGGTCTCGGGCATGAGGTCAGTCTCAGGTGGATGCCCAGCCACAGTACGCGGCGGCAGGTGGCGGCAGGCGAGGTGCTGTACAGGGATTGGTACGGCAACCGACTGGCTGACAGGGCGGCAAAGGCTGCGGCGGCCAGCGGGCGCCTCCCCGCGCGGGACAGAGAGCGCCTGGAGAGGAGCCGAGACGTGGTCGAACGAGCAGCCATGTGGTGCGCGGCTGTCGGCAGCTGGGTCGACGGCAGCGACACCACGCACGGCAAGACGAAGGTGCAGCGAGCCCTGCCAGTGCGCAAGGAGCCAGCGGCGAGGATGGCCTGCGTCTGGCGGAGGCTGCCTGGCCAGCGTCCCTGGTGCGAGGTCTGCAGATGGTCAGGCAGATCAGGTGAGTGCCCTGGCAGCATCGTCGCCGAGGCGATCAGGGCCAACAACAGGCTGAAGGCGCAGCAGAGGGCGTCGCACGACCTGGTGCTCCTTGCGCCTGTGGATTGGAGGATGCTGGTGCGCAGGATGCCGCTGGTCGTTTGCAGGGCGTGCGGCTTCACAGGCGCGGCCAGAGCGAGCTCCTTCCACCTCGAGTGCAGGAGTGTCCCGTCGGCTGCAGGTGCCGCCGCAGTCGCGAGACTGAGGAGGGGGCTGGCTCCGAAGGTGGTCAGCGAGGTGGCAGTCAACATCACGGCGCTGGCGGACGACGTGCAGGAGGGGAGAGGGCAGTCGCCGCAAGACATCGCGGAGGAGGAGGACGGCCACTCCTTGAGGCCGCCAGGAGGAGCTCCAGGTGGAGGGGCAGGGGAGGATGCGGGCTCACTGCGTCCCCTGACCCCTGAGGGCTACAGAGCGGCGGCTGGCCTGAGAGGACGAGCTGGCGGCAGGTGTGCAGCCGCGGCGCACCAGGCCGAGGCAGGAGACGAAGCAGGGCCTGCGGGCGGCGGCGGAGGGCCACGCCCGCGGCGCCGCACGCGTGTGCGCAGCAGACCGCTGAGGCAAGCCGCGCTGACGCCGCCCTCGAGGTCGCCGTTGCGGGCGGCCAAGGTGGCCAAGCTGCAGCAGGAGGAGAGCCAGCGGACTGAGGCGGGCCCTGCAGAGGGAGGAGACGAGGTGGCCACAGGTGGCAGCAGCGGCGGACCGCCCCCGCCGATGATGGCGGACGACGCGCAGGAGGTGAGAGGCCAGTCGCCGCAGGACGTCGCGGGGGAGGAGGACGGCCACGCCTTGCGCAAGCCAGAAGGAGCTCCAGGTGGCGGGGAGGACGCGGGCGCACTGCGTCCCCTGACCCCTGGGGGCTACCGCGGTGCGGCTGACCCGAGAGGGCGAGCTGGCGGAGGGCGTGCAGCCGCGGCGCGCCAGGAGGCCGCAGGAGGAGAGGCAGGGCCTGCAGGCGGCGGCGGCGGGCCAGGCCCGAGGCGCCGCGCGGGTATGCGCAGCAGCTCGCCGAGGCAGGCCGCTCCGACGCCGCCCTCGCTGGCGCCGAAGACGGCGGCCGAGGTGGCCAGGCTGCAGGAGGGCAGCCAGCGGCCTGAGACGGGCCCCGCCGAGAGAGGAGACGAGGTGGCTGCAGGTGGCAGCGGCGGCGGACCGCCCCAGCCACGCGAGGCCAGCGGAGTCCAGGTGCTGGCGGACGAAGCGGAGGACTACAGCGCAGCGGCTGGCCCGAGCGGGCGAGCTGGCGGCAGGCGTGCAGCCGCGGTGCGCCATGCCGCGGCGCGAGGAGAGGCAGGGGCTGCGGGCGGCGGCGGAGGGCCAGGCGCGCGGCGCCGTGCGCGAGTGCGCAGCAGCTCACCGAGGCTGGCCGAGCTGACGCCGCCCTCGCAGTCGCCGAGGCGTGTGGCCAAGGTGGCCAAGCAGCAGGACGAGTGCCAGCGGCCTGTGGCGGGCCCAGCACAGGGAGGAGACGAGGTGGTTGCAGGTGGCAGTGGCGGCGGGCCGTCCCCGCCGCGCGAGGCCACAGAGGTCAGGCCGCAGGAGGAGGTCCAGCCGCCCGCAGGGGAACCTGCTGCTCGATGCGAAGCAGGGGCTGCGGGCGGCGACCACGTGGCCATGGAGAGCGGGCTGCAGGAGGAGAGGCTGCCGCCCGCAGGTGGCTCTGCTGCTCGAAGCGAAGCAGGGGCTGCGGGCGGCGGAGGCGGCTGGCCGAGGCCGCGGCGCGGCGCGCGGGAGCGCAGCAGCTCGCCAGGCTTGGCAGCCAAGGTGGCGCGGCTGCTGCGGGCCGCGCGGGGTGAGGCCAGGCCGACAGCCTCGGGCGCGTAGCTGCGCCGAGGCGCGGGCGCGCGTGGGGCGCGCGCCTCGCAGGGGTGGCCGTGGCTCGACGCGGTCCGCCTCACCCCGCGGGCATCATCCTCCTCCTCCTCCTCCTCCTCCTCCTCTCTCCTCCTCCTCCTCCCCTCCTCCTCCCCTCCTCCTCCCCCCTCCTCCTCCTCCTCCTCCTCCTCCTCCTCCTCCTCCTGAACAGCTCCTGGGGGAAGCAGGCCCTGGGTGTTTTTCCTCGCCTCTGGCCCCCCGGGGCCCTCCGCGTGCCCCGGGGCTGTCGGTACGGTCGAGCATCCGATCGGGACGCCTCCTTTCGAAGAGCTGGGCCAGCGTTGCTCGACCAACTCGCCAGGAAGCTGGCCCAGGTTGTGGAGCACGTTTGCTCGGCCCAGGCTTGTTTGAAGAAGCCGCCCTGCAGCTGGCTCGGATGTCTGAATTGGTGGTTGTCTTGATCCTAGTCTCGGCCGTCAACGGTGCAGGATGAGGACCTGCTCCTGGGGCAGGGCCTTGGGGTCTGGGACCTGTGCCTCTCGGGTCCCGCTTCCTTGATGCTGAGCCCTGCGGCGTGGAGGGCGTTCTCGGCAGGTTCCCGGCCTCGGGATGCCCTCCAGCAGCTGCGCCTCGCCGAGGGCGTTCCAGGGTGTGCCCGGATCGACCCGAGCGGCCGCCCGAGTGCCAAGTTATGATCCGAAATTCTCCGGAGGAGGAGGAGGGGGAGGGGGAGGAGGAGGAGGAGGAGGAGGAGGAGGAGGAGGAGGAGGAGGAGGAGGAGGAGGAGGAGGAGGAGGTCCGTAGCCATTTTGGCTCAAGTTCGAAACCTGGCCGCGAGGCTTCGAGCTTGTCCGCAGCCGTGCGGCAGGCTTGAGAGTCGTTTCGGCGTGAGTCTCTCACCTGCGGAGCTGCCCCTATCTGGCTCCCAGGTGTCGATCAGTTTTTGTGAGCTCCTGCTGGTGCACAGTCTCTTCTCACTTTATGAAGGCCTCATGCCCACGGATGGCCACGGCTCTTCGCCGCGTGCGAGAGCCAGAACAACATCTACATACTACGCGGACACCAAGCTCGCGACGAGACGTACCTCAATGGCCTCAACGAACACACAATGGGAGCACCATTTAGGGAGCCACCGCCCAAGCACATGGTACCGATACACATGGCCGCTCCCAAGTCCAAGCCGACAAACAGTACGACGAGCCAAGCGAGCCAGACATAACAACCTACCTACAATTCTTGGTACACGGCAGAATACCGCAACTTCCACATCAGGTACTCCTCGTGGGTCAATTACCGCTGAAGGACCCAGACTGAAATGCAGCACAACCACTCCAGCAGTCAGTCTGTATAGTATACCATAACCACGGACCTGCGATACACCGTCCATCTTTCTCCCCGCGGCTCTTCTGGCACGCCAGTGGCACTTACTAACAATAGGTTGGGGGTTAGCCTACAAAACTCTCGGTAGGAGCCCTAGGATTGCTTATTATCGTAAAAGTACCCCTTGTCTTCCATCCTCCTTTTTCGCATGCTCGTGGCTTCTCCCTTCAGATTCGGGGCTAACCTACAAACCCTGGGTCGCAGCACCAAGTTTGCACGCTCTTTGCTTTTGAGGTTTAGGGTAAACCTTAATAACCCATTGCGCATGCAGCCTCGGACACAGCCAGGCAGCGCTACTTTCGCGACAATCATTTTTTCAGTACGCGTCGACGGTGGCACGATGCGAGCCCCAGTGAACTAGCTGTACCGCTGCTGCATTGCACCCTACCTGACCTGCAATACACCCCTCTTCCCCCTCCCGCGCGGCACCTTGACACGCTGCTAATATCTTTCCCTATCCAGGTTGCAGGTTGCCCTACAAAACCCCGGGCAGCAGCCCCAGGATTGCCTTTTGTTCCTTGCGCACATCACGCGCTCTGCCTCACGCGGCTGCTCTTGGAGGCTGTGGGCCATTGGTTTGTGCACTAGGGGTTAGCGGAGGAGGGATACTTTATTCAGGTTCGATGCTGGCCTACAAAACCCTTGGTCGCAGCCCAACTATTGCATGCTCTTGTCCTGAAGGTTAAGGGTCAACCTTAAAAACCTCATTGCAGCGCACAGTGCAGACGTGCATACGCAGCCTTGGACAGCCAGGCCGCAATACTTCGGCGACAGCCACTTCTTCAATAAACACCGACGGCGTCACGATTCAGCCCCCAGTGTACTAGGCAAGTGTTGTAACACGATAGTGGTTTCTCACCTTATTTATCCAGGGTTGGGGCTACGCTACAAAATCCTGGGCAGCAGCCCCAGGATTGCCTTCTTTTCTTTACGCACATCGCACGCTCTACCTCACACACGTATCTCCTCGAACCCTAGTGGATTGCTGTTTTTACCGGCAGCTAGACACGCACGGATGACTTTGATGAACGCCCGAGGCGCACCATCCATTCTTATCAAAATAGTATTTGCTACGCCATATTGCATACGCAGCCTCGGACACAGCCAGCCAGCAGCACTTTGGCGACTACGCCATGTTTCCATAGTAGCAGTCTGGCACTGCCCTTGCGTGAGCAATCTGCCCATGCAAAATTACTGAGTGACAGATGTCAGTGCGTGTGCGTACAGCAAAATTTGACAACCCTGTGCTGCATTTCTTCTCATCACCCCTCTTGCGCACCCTAGACCTGTGCTTCTAGCCAGCCTGTAACACTATAGGCCAGCCACACGGCCAGCCGATTCGAAAGGGCAGCCCATATGCACTTTGTTTCAGGCCGTCTACTTAGAAGCAGAGGATGGCACGATGATTGTCTCTTACCTTATCCACGTTTGAGGCTACCCTACAAAACCCTGGATCGGAGCTTGGGGGGTGAGGTCGCAGTGGAACGGAGACCCCCAAGCGGGAAATGGTTTCGTTTCGTTCGTGTCGTGCGTGCCGGCGAGGCAAAGCTGCGTGGGCGCGCGAGAGGAATGAAGCCGCCGCTGCTAGGGCGAAGTAAGGACAAATGATTCTCCCCCTCCCGCCCGTCCGGCGGTGGCCCGCGGTGTTCCGCGGTGTCCCGTGGTGTCCCGTGGTGTTCGCCGCTGCTAGGGCGAAGTCAATACAAATGATTCTCCCCCTCCCGCCCGTCCGGCGGTGGCCCGCGGTGTCCCGCGGTGTCCCGTGGTGTCCCGTGGTGTCCCGTGGTGTCCGCCGTTGCCAGGGCAAAGTCAAGACAAATGATTATCCCCCGCCCGCCCGTCCGTCCGTCCGTCCAGCGGTGGCTCGCGGCGTCCCGCGGTGTCCCGCTGTGTCCCGTGGTGTCCCGTTGAGTGGGAAGGATCGTGAGATCGATTGTGAGATCGACAGGTGTCCCGTGGTGTCCCGTAGTGTCCCGTGGTGACCTGTGGTGTCCCGTTGAGTCGATCGTGAGATCGATAGTTAGATCGGCAGGTGTCCCGTGGTGCCCCGTTGAGTGAGATCGATAGTGAGATCGATACTGAGATCGATGTAGTGCCCCGAGGTCTCCCGTGGTGTCCCCAAAAGTGAGATCGATAGTGAGATCGATCGTGAGATCGAGAGGTGTCCCGCGGTGTCCCGTTGAGTGAGATCGATAGTGAGATCGATAGTGAGATCGATAGTGAGATCGATGTGGTGTCCCGACGTGTCCCGTGGTGTCCCGTGGTGTCCTATGGTGTCCCGTTGAGTGAGATCGATAGTGAGATCGATAGTGAGACCGATAGTGAGATCGAGAGGTGTCCCGCGGTGTCCCGTGGTGTCCCGGGGTGGCCCGTGGTGTCCCGTGGTGTCCCGTTGAGTGAGATCGATAGTGAGATCGATAGTGAGATCGACAAGTGTTCCGTGGTGTCCCGTGGTGTCCCGTTGAGTGAGATCGATAGTGAGATCGATCGAGTCAGGTGTTGGTTTCCCCCCTCTCCCCCCCCCCACAACTTCCTTACCACCCGCCGAAAGGTGGTCGTATAGGTAACAGTCGCAGTATTGCCTTTTTCCCAACCGTCCTATGGTGTTGGGTCTTCGTTTTGAAGAGACAGCGCCCCGCGTCCCATTCCTTCCTCCACCCGCTGCCTCCTCCCCCTCCTCCTCCCTCCTCCCATCATCATCATCGTCCCGCACACCCATTTCGGCACACCCCTCACACGCTTCGTGGCCCCACAGGGAGCTCCACCGAAGGTCCCAGTGGGTGTGCCCGCATGCGTCCCGCACTCCCATTTCGGCACACCCCTCACACGTTGCATGGCCCCATAGGGAGCTCCACCGAAGGTCCCAGTGGGTGTGCCCGCATGCGTCCCGCACACCCATGTCGGCACACCCCTCACACGTTTCGTGGCCCCATAGGGAGCTCCACCGAAGGTCCCAGTGGGTGTGCCGCATGCGTCCCGCACCACCCATTTCGGCACACCCCTCACACGTTCGTGGCCCCACACCGAAGGTCCCAGTGGGTGTGCCGCATGCGTCCCGCCACACCCAGTTTCGGCGCTCCCACCGAAGGTCCCAGTGGGTGTGCCCGCATGCGTCCCGCACACCCATTTCGGCACACCCCTCACACGTTTCGTGGCCCCATAGGGAGCTCCACCGAAGGTCCCAGTGCCCGCATGCGTCCCGCACACCCATTTCGGCACACCCCTCACACGTTTCGTGGCCCGGGAGCTCCACCGAAGGTCCCAGTGGGTGTGCCCGCATGCACACCCATTTCGGCACACCCCTCACATTTTCGTGGCCCCATAGGGAGGGAGATCCACCGAAGGTCCCAGTGGGTGGCCCGCATGCGTCCCGCACACCCATTTCGGCACACCCCTCACACGTTTCGTGGCCCCATAGGGAGCTCCACCGAAGGTCCCAGTGGGTGTGCCCGCATGCGTCCCGCACACCCATTATGGCACACCCCTCACACGCTCCGTGGCCCCATAGGGAGCTCCACCGAAGGTCCCAGCGGGTGTGCCCGCATGCGGCCCGCACACCCATTTCGGCTCACCCCTCACACGCTTCGTGGCCCCATAGGGAGCTCCACCGAAGCTCCCAGCGGGTGTGCCTTCATGCGTCCCGCGCACCCATTTCGGCACACCCCTCACACGTTTAGTGGCCCCATAGGGGGCTCCACCGAAGGTCCCAGTGGGTGTGCCCGCACGCGTCCCGCTACCGTCGGGGTTCCCAGGGAAGCCCCCTGCAGAGACTACGCCACACAATTCGGCACACCGTCATACGATTCGTGACCCCATAGGGAGCGCCACCGAAGAAGAGATTCACAATTGCGGTACTCACAACTGCATATGGTTGGGTCTTTCGCCAGGATAATTTTCGTTGCGCACTTCACACGCTCTGCCTCACCGAGCTACGCTTGGAAGCGGTGGTTTACTGATGTACCGAGGTGGTAACAGAGGAGGGACTCTCTACTTGGGTTGGGGGCTACCCTACAAAACCCTTGGTCGCAGCCCAAATACTGCACGCTTTCTCTTCCAGAGGCCAGGGGTAAGCCTTAAACTCTCCTTGCAGCGCACCGAGTTATAGCAGCACGTGCAACACGCTTCCCCTCCTTTTTCCCGCGCGGCTCTTCGACACGATGGTGGTATGTTACTATATGCAGGGATGGGGCTACCTTGCTAAACCCTGGGTTGCGGCCCCAGGATTGGCTTTTCAATTCGATTGCGCACTTCACGCTCTGCCTCACCTAGCTACCCTTGGAGGTGGTGGTTTACTGATCATGGTGGCAGCGGAGGAGGAATTCTATATTCAGGTTCGGGGTTCCCCGACAAAACCCCAGGTCGCAGCCCAAACATTGCATGCCCCTCATCTGGAGGTTAAGGGTAAACCTTACAAACCTTACTGCAGCGAGCAGCGTGCATATGCACATGCAGCCTCGGACACGGCCAGGCAGCAATGGTTTGGCCACGGCCACTTTCCCTGTGCACACTGACGGCGGCAAACTCCATCCCAAGTGGATCAGCTTTCCTCGGCAATATGGTACTCCACATGACCTGCAAGACACCTCCCACCTTGCTACTCTTGGAGGCGGTGGCTTACTGAGGTGGTAGCGGAGGAGGAAGTTACTACATAGGTCCAGGGCTACCCTACAAAACCTTGGGGAGCAACCCAAAAGTTGCACACAAAACTTGCAGCGCACAGAGTACTAGCAGCACAGCAGCAGCACCGTCTTTCGCAGCAGGAAATCAGCACACACACATCCTCATTGTTATTTTTGCTGCACCAGGCTTTACGTGAGCAGTCTGCCCACGCATGAACCCCAGCAAAAGCTTGCGCAGAGCGTACTGACTACAGCTTACGTGGTGACGGAGGTGGTGGATCACTTGTGGGTGCGGGGGTTGCGGAGGAGGGGCGGCGACGACGACGTGCAGGGCCGGGCCCTCCCTTGGCTGACAGTCCGGACCCTTGCGGAGTCCAGCGCTGGCGCAGCTGACGTCTCAGGCAGAGAGCGGACATATGAGGAGGGAGGAAGGAGGGAGGAGGTAGGGGGAGAGAGGATGGAGGGATTAGAGAAGAGACGAAGGAGGAGGAGGAGGAGGAGGAGGAGGAGGAGGAGGAGGAGGAAGAGGGATGGAGGGCACAGGGAGATGGAAGCAAAGAGGTAGAACAGGGGGCGTGAGCTCCTTTTGCCGGATCTCCTTTCGCCCAGCTCCTTTCGCCGGAGGCTCCTTTCCTCGGGGTTCCTGTCGCCAGAGGCTCCTTTCGCCTGAGGCTCCTTTCGCTGGATGCTCCTTTCGCCAGGGCTCCTTTCGCCGGGGCTCCTTTCGCCGGAACCAGTCAACCATTTTGGCACACCCCTCGCACTTTTCGTGGCCCCAGAGGGAGCCCCTCCGAAGGCCCGAATGCCAGCGTTCACATGCGCCCACCGCACCCATTCTGGCACACCCCTCACACGTTTGCAGACGACACCGAACGACGAATCATGACAACGACGACGAACGACGACGACGAACAAACGGCGACGGCGACGCTAGCGCTGCAAAGCTGTCCCCGGAGGATGCTCGGCCTGGACGACGCGGCGCTGGAGGCGCTCCATTCGCTGCCCCCGCCGGGGCAGGTCTCCGCGGCGCGGAGGGCGGCGCTACGATTGGAAGGGCGTGGGTGAGACCAGATCCGCAGCGAAAGAAGGACGTACAGCCGGACCGAGGAGTGAGATCGAGGGCGCCTCGGGGAGGGTACCCTATAGTGCTCCGCGTGTCTGTTGGATGCGGTGGAGACCCCTGCCAAGAAGCACCCAGCTTTCCAGGGTGCCCCGGGTTTCTTGGGTCTCGGCGGTTTTTCGCCGTGGAGAGCGCGACGCTCCCACGCCCAAAAGTCAAGGGGCGTCCTGGGGTCTCAGGGTTGGGCTTCTTGTGGAGGGCTTCTTGTGGGCTGACCTCCGCTGCACTCTTGGTGCATCTCGGGCCGGACGCAAGGGGGGGATTGGGAAAGGGGGGGTTACGAAATTTGCTGCATGCAGCTGGTTTCGGCCCCACCGAGGGGCCCATTCCTCGATACATAGCCGCCTCTGGCGACGGGAGGCGACGGGAAAATCAGCTACGTGAGCTGATTCTCAAACCACCCCTTTGCTGTCCCCCCCTTTCGCCCGGCCCGATTCTTGTGGAGGGCGTCTTGTGGGCTGACCTCCGCTGCACTCTCTTGGTGCATCCATTTGGAGTGGGCGCCCCCTGGGGGGGGGGATAAAACGACGCGAAGATCGGGACAAAATCTGATCGGGATCACTCGAAATCTCTGAGAATCGGCGGGTTTGGAGGATGTATTGGGCGCCGCGGCCGCTCCAGAGCGTTCCGGAACGCTCTGAGAGCTCTCCGGAACGCTCTGGAGCGATTTATCCCGATCCTAGCTTTGTTTTAGGGGGAGGACGGCACGACGAGAGGGAGAGCGAGGAGGAGGCCGAGGCACCCGCTCCTCCCGGCGGGGGCAGGCCCGCGGAGCAGGGCAGGCGACGGCGGGCAGGACGGGGGCGAGCAGGGGGAGGAGGGAGGAGGAGGGAGAGGAGGAGGAGGAGGAGGAGGAGTAGGAGGAGCAGGAGGGGAGGAGGAGGAGGAGGGAGGGGGGGAGGGGGAGGAGGGGGAGGGGGAGGAGGAGGGGGAGGAGGAGGAGGAGGAGGAGGGAGGAGGAGGAGGAGGAGGAGGAGGAGGAGGAGGAGGAGGAGGGGGAGGAGGAGGGGGAGCAGGAGGAGGAGAGGAGGAGGAGGAGGAGGAGGAGGAGGAGGAGGAGGAGGAGGAGGAGGAGGAGGAGGAGGAGGAGGAGGAGGAGGAGGAGGAGGAGGAGGGGAGGAGGAGGAGGAGGAGGGGGGAGGAGGAGGAGGAGGAGGAGGAGGAGGGAGGAGGAGGAGGAGGAGGAGGAGGAGGAGGAGGAGGAGAGGAGGAGGAGGAGGAGGAGGAGGAGGAGAGGAGGAGGAGGAGGAGGAGGAGGAGGAGGAGGAGGAGGAGGAGGAGGAGGAGGAGGGGGAGGAGGAGGAGGAGGAGGAGGAGGAGGAGGAGGAGGAGGAGGAGGAGGATAGGAGGAGGAGGATGGAGGAGGAGGAGGAGGGAGGAGGAGGAGGAGGAGGAGGAGGAGGAGGAGGAGGAGGAGGAGGAGGAGGAGGAGGAGGAGGAGGAGGAGGAGGAGGAGGGGGAGGAGGGGGAGGAGAAGAGTCAGGAGCGAAAGAAGGACGTACACGTACATGAGTCCACGTTGGTTTCGAGAGTACGCCTTGCGCGAAGGTTCGTATCCCGCCGCCTGTCTCGCGGATTCGGGGGCCCGTGTTCATGTGCGTGGGGCGGAGGGGGACGACGACGATGGGGGACGAGGAGGACGAGGACGAGGGCGAGGCGGAGGAGGACGGCACGACGAGAAGGAGAGCGAGGAGGAGGACGGCACTACGATCAGGAGCGAAAGAAGGACGTACACGCACATGAATACACGTTCGTTTCGAGATTACGCCTTGCGCGAAGGTTCGTACTACGCGGCCGGTTTCGCGGATTGGGGGGCCGTGTTCGTGTACGTGGGTGGGCGCGTACGTCCTTCGTGGGTTCCCTAATGAAGGGGTGGAGGAGAACGACGACGATGGGGACGAGAAGGACGAGGACGAGGGCGAGGAGGAGGAGGAGGAGGACGGCACGACGAAAAGGTGACCGAGGAGGAGGACGGCACTGCGAGAAGGACGAGGGCAAGGATGAAGAGGTAGAGGACGACGACGATGAGAACAAGGAGGACAAGGACGAGGGCGAGAAGGAGGAGGACGGCACGACGAAATGGAGAGCGAGGGTGGAGGACGGCATTATGAGAAGGACGAGGGCGAGGATGAAGATGCGGAGGAGGATCGAGGAAGAAAACAGCACATAAAGATAAACTATTGGCGCTCCGCGCGGATTTCTTGGATCCGCGCCTGGGGCCCCCCCGCGGCGCCGCCGGCTCATCCCTTGGCGTGCTCCGCGCGCCAGGGAGGGGGGTCCAGCGCGAATCCAAGAGATCCGCGCGGGAGGCCACAAGTTTGTGTTTATGCGGTTTTTGTTCTTCTAGAGGAGGACGACGACGATGAGGACGGGGAGGACAAGGACGGGGAGGGCGAGTCAGAGTCTGTGTTGTTATGATTATGGCCGATGGTGCATTCCTCCCTTTTCTCCCATTTCTCTGCTTTTCCAGCACTTCTCGTGCACTTCCTCTTCCGCACAGGCTCACTGCCTAATTCACTGTGTGGCGCTATGCCTAAGTCGGTTTCCTGCCACTCTAACGCAACAGCTACGATGCTCATGTTTGCCTACCGCAACCAAAAGAAACGACGAGGATAAGGAGGACAAGGGCGAGAAGGGCGACGACGTCAGCGAGGACGAAGAGTCTGGCCAGAACGGGAACTATTCTCTGTGCCCGGGCTTCTCAGGCAAACGCCGGGAGGAGGACGAAGAGCACCACGACAGCGGTTCACGACGAGGACGAGGATGACGAAAGCGCCTCGCAGACGGCGACGGCGACAGCGACGGCGACGGCACCAACGACGACGACGAAGAGTACCACCACAACGGGTCACGACGAGGACGAGGATGACGACAGCGCCTCGAAGACGGCGACGGCGACAGCGACGGCGACGGCAGCGATGACGACGACGAAGACGCCGACGCGGGCAGGTCTACGTCACGCGGACCTTCTGCGCCCCGCCGGGCGACCCCAGCGGCGCGCTGAGGCGCCAGGTCGCCAAGCTCGCGCGGCTGAGCTCCGACGACGTGCCGTGGATCGCTCCAGTCTTAGGTCGGGCCTGTCCCCATACAGGGGGAATTTTCGACGAAACAAAAAAAAATACCCCAAAAATGATCCAAGAATGCTCCAAAAATAGTCTGGGGACTCTTTTGTTGAGTATTTGCTGACCTTTTTGGGGCATATTTGAGGATATCTTGTATTTTTCGTCTAAAATCCCCCTGTAGGGGGACACGCCCGACATAATTCTAGTCACTCGTCGCTCCTCGTTCCTCGCTGCCGTCGCTCACCGTTCGTGCGTCGTGTTAGTCATTCGTCACCGGGGCGAAGAGAACCATGCACATGCACCAGTCCTGGCCAGGCCCATCCTGGGCCCAGAATCGATGCATATGTCTTCCTGGCCAATACAGGAGGGCGTATGCACCGATCCTGGGCTCAGGATTGGTCTGGTCAGGATCGGTGTATGTGCACAGTTCCCTTTCCTCTGATACTGAATCGAGCAGCTCGGCCTGACAACGCAAAGGGCCTGCCGCGAACATCGGGCGGATATCGCCCGGCAGGCCCTTCTCGGGCCCGACGCCCCGGAGCGCCCGCCCGCCCGAGGCTCACGCCCTCTGGGGCCGCACGGGAGGAGACGGAGGGGGCGGGGCAGCGAAGACAGCAGGGTTAAGTCGGGCCTGTCCCTCTACAGGGGGAAGATCCAAAAATAGTTATAAAAAAATAGTCAGGGGACATGTTTTGTTTTTTTTTGGCCATTTGGGAGATTTTTTTGTATTTTCTGTTTTTCGTCGAAAATCCCCCTGTAGGGGGACACGCCCGACGTAACAGCAGGGAGGCCGGCCGGGGCAGCTGCCGAGGGCGCGGCGTCAGTTCCTGGCGCCCGGCTCCGCGGAAGGCTCGCGACCGCTCGAGGAGCCTCGCAGGGTGGTGGAGGGCACCGCTCGAGGCTTGGCATCGCTCGGACGCGTGCATTTTTTCCTCCCGCCAGGACCATCGAGGAGCATCCTTGATCACTTGGCGAAAAAGCCACGCACGAAACCGACAAAAAACACAAGGAATGGACGTCCGAGCGATGGCCAGGAGGAGCCTGCTCGCCCTCCCGGTCGCAGGCCTCCCACGGACGATCGGCCGCCCGGAGCCTTCGAGGTGCGCCACATGCAGTGCGTAGCCAGGGCCAGCTCCACCACTACTCAGGGCGGCGAGGGTAAGGCAGACCACCTCGCACTCTTGAAAGTATCACGTTGAAATGTGTGTGTGTGTGTTTGTTGTGTGTGTGTGTGTGTGTTTTGCTGCTTCGGCCTGCATCTTGCAAAACAACACAAGGGATTTCATTTAGCCGCTTCTGGTCTCCAGGCCCCCAGGACAATGAAGAAAGGGCTGGAATGAAAAGCCGGTCGCGGGGAAGTGGCCCAGACCTCCTTGACTGCACTGCGAATCCGTTCTGGAGGACGCCTCCCTGAGACAAGCACGACACCTCCACGACGCCCCAGCCCAGACCAGGGAATGCTGGGGCCCAGGGGGCCGCCGACTTTTGGGTGTGGGTGTCCTCTTGAGGGTACCGTAAGCTTCGCTCACAGCGACCATCAACTCAGGACGACTACAGCTCCATGGCACAGCTCACAATGCTCACGCGCTCTTCGACAAACCAATGTATTGGGTTCGTTGTGCGCCAAGTTGTGGACGTCCGCTTCCGTCGAGCGTAAAAAACACTACGGTAGGTTCGTGTCGTGTCGACCGGCGGCAACCCCGCCGCCAGCGTTCAACATTGAACGCCAGCGGCGGCCTAGAATTGCTCGATGTTGAGCCATCAAACGTTGCGGACGCAGCCGGTCGTTCAAGGTTGAACGATCCCCGCGTTGTCAGGAACCAACCCCCAGGTCGACACGACACGAACTTGCCGTAAGCGGTTACCCCAAATACGCAAGCGGCAAAGGTCAGCTGTCGCATCGTCGATGTCACGATGCGCCTTTGCCCTTGGACACGGTGGGCCAGCCCTCCCTCCAGAAAAGTCGCAGAACCGGAGTCACCCCATCGGGGGCCCTGGCCAGAGATGCAGCTCCCCCCAACAGCAGCCTGGCAGTCGACTTCCACCGGCCTGTGGGGATCCTCGGGGAGTGGAACCTGGCTCCTCGTTCTCTGCCTCCGTTTCCTCCTCTTCCTCCTACCCCCTCCTCAAATTCATCTTTCTCCTCCTGAAGGACCAACGTGGTGGAGAGTGCCACCACGAGGGTGCCTGTCAGCGGGGCGATCTTGGGCCGTTGCACTCCAGAGGTGGCCACCCTCTGCTGGGGCGGCTGCGCCTGCTGCCGAACGACGAACGAGCGCCGACAGACTACGAACGAACGTTGCGTGCGAACGACCAAATGAACGAACGACGAGCGACGACCTCTGAGGTGGCCCAATCCGCCGGGTCGACGGGAGCGACGGACGAACGAAGGATGGCCAACGAGCAACGCACGAACGACGAGCCACGAGCCGACGGCGACGACCGCACGAGCGGCGACGATCGAGCGGCGCACGACGAAGAGATCGAACCACGAACGACCTCCGAACAGACGACGGACGATGACAAACGACGACCCCGGAGGTGGCCGCCCTCTGCTGGGGCGACGGCGACGAGGACGCCGTGGCGGCGGCGCATTGTCGGATCGGCTGTGTGGAGGGGCGTTTCTGCGCGTGCGACCTCGGCTCCGCCGAGGCAGCGCGGCGTCGCGTCCTGCGTCGTCGTTCGTCCGTGCGTTTCGTTGTCGTTCGTCGGTTGTCGGTCCTCGTTCGTCGTCCGTCAGGCATCGTGTGTCGCTCGTCGTCGCCTTGGGGGGCGGAGGGATGAGGGGTACGAGAAGGAAGATGGGCGGGAGGGGGGAGGAGGAGGAGGAGGAGGAGGAGGAGGAGGAGGAGGTCGTTCGGAACGCTGAAGCTACCCGGCCTCTAGGACTAAAACAATCGTCGAACAAGCTGGTCACGGGCGTCGTTTTCGAGAGTTTATCCCGTCGACTGGGTGATAAAGTCCATTATTCTCAAAGGGGATTCGTCGGAGGGAGGAATTTCGGTCTAAATATTCTCGAGCTCGACGTGCGAGCCCGAATGGTTTCGATGCTCCCCGATGCCGCTGCTCGGCTTCCAGCTTTGATATCTTTCGATTATGGACAGGCCTTCCCGTCGGTCGCGCACCGATGGATCATGATGACGCTTGCTGCCTTCCATGTGCCGCTGCCCATGCAGATCTTCGTAGAGACGTTGTACACGAGCGTGCGCTGCTTTGGCACATTCGGCAGAGTATGCAGTTTCTTGTTCTACATCATGTCGGGGATCATTCAAGGATGCCCAGGGTCTGGCGCCCTGTTCGCCGTCGGGAGCCACCCCTTTCTCGTGGACATGTGGAAACGGCTGGAAGCTCAGAATGATGTGCCACCTGGCGAGCTGCGAGAAGATCTCACAGGTCCAGCTCGAGAACGCCAGATGAGTATGGCAAGGGCTTGTGCTGATGATATTGGATCTGTGGTTTCAGCGCTTCGTGATCTTCTTCAACTGAAGGACGTATTCGACTGCAGTGAGGCCCTTGCGTGTCTCAAGCTCAAGTATGCCAAGTGTTTCCTGGTTCCTCTTGCGGGCCCCTTCTCGCCCACCCTCGTCGCCAAGTATCGATTCTGGCTTCAGAACTTTCTCCCCGATTGGGGAGCGCTCCAGGTTGTGAGTTCCCTGACCTATCTTGGCATGATTCTTGGGCCCAGCGTGACCACTGAGAGCTGGCACAAGCCTCTTTTGAAATGGGCAGGACGTACAGTGCAGATTGCCAAGGTCGGCGCCCCGCCGACCATCACTGAATACATGTACTCTAGTCGTGCCGTCTCAACCCTCACCTATGTCGCCCAATTCTGTCCCATCCCTGAGCTTTGCCCTGCCCTTCCCGCCCCGCTCTCTCGTGTTGAGCATGCCTCCTTCGCCTCTCTCTTCAAAGTCCCCCATTGCTCGCTTCCACGGAGTGGCTGGTTCTCGCTTCACCAATGGGGAGGACCGCAACTCACAAGTGTGAGGTCATTGAGCTGTGCCACGCTAATGAGAGCCGCTGTCAACACGTTCCCTGAATATCGAATGCTCTTGGACCAGCTATCTGAGTTTGCCTCTCGCCATCTCGAGATCGTTGATCTCTCGGCTGAGAAGCTGTCCCCGCGCTTCTGGCAGTCACCAGCGTTTGTGGAGCATCTCTCGGATGCGGCAGGTGGCTTCTCTCGCTCTCGGGACCTTGCTCGAGCTGGATCGATCGCCCGTGATGCTGCGCTGGAGCTCTTGACCTCTGCCTCCGCCCTCCCTCGCCCCCCCAAGAATGTGAAGATGCAAGGTAGACTGCTGAAGATTTTCCAACGAGAACTCTTCCCTGATTCCCTGGACGTTGTTTTCTCGGAGCGTTGGGCTCGTTGGTTCCCTGAGGCCGCGGAGGTCCTGGTGCACGTGAAATGGGAAGAGGTCCGTGAGCTTCTCATTCGAATGAGAGGCCCTTTAGTGAATGCGATATGGAAGACTCTCTCTGGTAGTTGGATCACAGCCGTGCGGTTTCACGACAGTGAACCACTATGCTGTCTGCTGGGCTGCGGTGGCCCTGACAGCTTTGTCCACTATTGGTGCTGCCCACGCTTTATCCAGCTTCTCGAATCTGTGCTGTGCTCCCAAGTCCATTACTGTCCGATTTGTCGCTCTGGTGTTTTTCTTCCGACCATCTCTAGTCTTACCGTCCCTGCTGCTGCCTATCTCCTGTTTGTGAATCTCCGCTCGCTCTTCATGCCACCTGAACCTCTCACTTTAGAGGTGGCACAGTCGGCTGTTCCCCTCACGAGGGTCCAGCTCACGCGGGCGAGGGTGCGCGGCGGCCAGCGCGGATGAGGGACACGTGGCGCGCAGCTACGTGCGAGGAGGAGGAGGAGGAGGAGGAAGAGGAAGAGGAGGAGGAGGAGGGTGGAGGAGGAGGCGGAGGAGGCCCTCCCTTCCCCACTTCCTCCTTCCCCTCACCCTCTTACCCCTCATCCCCCTCCGTCGCCGCCTCCTCCGCCTCCGCCGCCGCCGCCGCCTCCTCCTCCTCCACTCGACCTCTCGATGCCTGTTCGCCGCTGCCGCTTCAGTTGTTCTCTCGCCGCCTGCCCCTGATCCCTGATCCCTCTCGCTCTCTTTCCCATTCCCCATCCCCATCCCCCTTGTCGTCCTGCTTCTTTCCTCCTCACAGTTGCACAGCATGCGAGCACTACTCTTCTGACGTTGCGCAAACTTAAGGCGGAAGCCTGGAGCGTGCTGTGAGTACCACTCTTCTTCCTTCCTTGATGCCGTCTTGATGTTCGCCCGCAGGCTGTTCATTACATAAGGACGGTCTCGAGCTTGTGGTTGTAAGTGTCTTTCTGCTCCAGCCAGACCTTTCTCGGCCTTGCAAACATTCGATTCCCGTTGCAGCGCTTGCCACATGACATGACATCCAGAGAGCCTACGTCCAAGAGAACGACGCTGTCATCGCAGCGTTGGCCGTACCCCTGCATCTGCCAAAGTAGGGTGCGCACGTCCAAAGGAAAGGTGCTATGCTATCGTTGCAGCGAGCTGTACTCCTAGCCGCACTCCTGCATGAGCAACAGCGTTCCCGTTGCAGCTTGTGCAACGTTGATTTCCAGTTAGATCCCAAGCGGCTCTCTTGCTGCGGCGGTGACCCCCCCTCTGCATCCGCATGTGCGGTGTATCTCCCCAGGCCAGGGTTGTTCTTGCATGTTGTGCGTCGCTATGTGCAAAGTCGGGTGTCGGGAAAGACCGCGGCATTTAGTATTGTTCGTCACCCGAGTCTGCGAATAGAGAGGGGTTCAACACAATTGGAAAGGAAGGAAGGGGTTGGAGGATGTCAGGTATGGCGCAATTGCAAAAAGCACACCTGATAGATAGTGCTTCTCCCTTGCCCATTAACAGCATGTATACTGATATAGTTATATATTTATTTGAATGGCCTCCGGCCAGTGCAGCCGATCCGAGGCGCTCCGGATGCTGGTGGTTGACACGACGACGACACCGGCGACGACGACGACGATGACGATGGCGGCATCGACGCCGATAACGGACGACTTACGACTAACGGGAGGAGGGAGGCGGGAGGCGGGAGGAGGGGGAGGGAGGAGGGAGGCGGGAGGAGGGAGGGAGGAGGGAGGAGGATGGCGAGCAGGCGGAGGAGGATGAGGAGGAGGACGCGGAGGAGGAGGAGGAACAGCAGGAAGAGCAGGATGAGGAGGGAGGAGGGAGGAGGAGGATGAGAACGAAGATGAGGACGACGGCAATAATGATAATGATAATGCTGATGTTGATGATGATGATGATGATGATGATGATGATGATGATGCTGATGATGCTGATGATGCTGATGATGCTGATGCTGATGCTGATGCTGATGCTGCTGCTGCTGATGATGGTGGTGGTGGTGTTGATAATGATTATGCTGATACGGAGGAGGAGGAGGAGCAAGGAATAATAGGATGATGATGATGCTGCTGACGATGATGATGCTGATGCTGATGATGCTGATGATGATGCTGATGATGAGGAGGAGGATGAGGAGGATAATGATGAGGATGATGATGAGGTTGATGATGATGATGAGGAGGAGGATGAGGATGAGGATGATGAAGCTGATGTTGATATTGATTATGATGATGATGATGATGATGATGCTGATGCTGAGGATGATGATGATGATGATGATGATGATGATGATGATGATGATGATGATGATGATGATGATGATGATGATGATGATGATGCTGCTGAGGAGGAGGAGGAGGAGGAGGAGGAGGAGGAGGAGGAGGAGGAGGAGGAGGAGGAGGGAGGAGGAGAGGAGAAGAGGAGGAGAAGGAGAGGAGGAGGAGGAGGAGGAGGAGGAGGAGGAGGAGGAGAAGGAGGAGGATGAGCGGAAGGAGGAGGAGGAAGAATTGGAGGAGGAGGAGGAGGAGCAAGAAATGGAGGAGGAGGAGGAGGAGGAGGAGGAAGGAGGAAGGAGGAGGAAGGAGGAGGAGGAGGAGGAGGAGGAGGAGGAGACCGGGACCGGGGCCGAGAGCCGGGAGCGGGGGCCGGGGTCGGAGCCGGGGCCGGGGCCGGGGTGGGGACTGGCCCTGGCCCTACAAGAGGGATGTCTATTGTCGCGTTCGTTTTCCATGATACCGCTGCGGGGGCGGCGACACGAGTCACAGCAGGATGAGGAGGAATGAGCAGGGATGGTGAGGGATCATTAGGGGAACGAGGCATGACAGAAACATAAAAACTCGGAGGTCCGCGCGGATTTCTCGGATCCGAACTGGACCCCCCTTGGCGGCGCCTCGGGCGCCGCCCCTGGCGCGCTCCGCGCGCCAGGGAAGGGGGCCCCGCGCCGAACCGAGAAATCCGCGCGGACCTCCGAGTTTTGATGTTTCTGTCTCCGCCCGAACGACAGGGGGGGATTGGGAAACGGGGGTCTACGAAATCTGCTGCATGCAGCTGGCTTCGGCCCCACCGAGGGGCCCACTCCTCGATACATGGCCGCCTCCGGCGCCGGGAGGCGCCAGGAAAATCAGCCACGTGGGCTGATTCTCAATCCCCCCCTTTGCTATCCCCCCCTCTCGTCCGGCCCGATACTGTTGCACAGCTTCCATGTCTACTCATGTCTATAATTCGCGCCGCGCGCATGGTAAACCATATGGTTTCGCGTGCACAAAATGGGCACGAGTAGACACTTTCATTTCAAGGCCACGCTTCGGTAGAAAAAATAAACGCGAAAGTGAATGGCACATAAACACGAACGTCGTAAATACAACCCGAAAGTAGACACGGCTATGAAATAGACACGAATCGACGAGTTTAGACACGAATCGACAGGTTACGAATAGACACGCAACAAAACCCAAATCAAAATAGACACCGCGTGGTCAAACATAGACACGGACTTATTGTTTAACCTCGCAGCCTTTCTCGGCCGTGCTCGGTTTACATATCATATGTGGCGTTTGCGCGTCAAGAAACTCGAATACACAAGTGCAACCTGCAAATCCATCCGGATACACTTTCTAAAACAGCCAGGTGATGTTTGCTGGCCGCGGTCTGACTCGGAATATACATCTGATGCGCAACAGGGAAACTGGAATTATATCGAGATGCAGCGCAGCAGAAACAAGTCAGCCGGGTTCGAACAGGAGGGGGCGAGGGCCAGAAAGCGTGCCAAGGCGCGCGGCTTCAGCTTTGGACCATGCTCACTTGGTGGAGGAGTTGCGGGAAACTGAAAACAAACCGACTCGGTGAGCATTTGGGGTGGAAGGGGCATTGGGGTGAGTTCGGAGACTTCGGGACGGGCAACAGCGAAGACAATCTGGCGGGAATGCAGATGAGCGGGGAGGGCGGGTGGGTGGGGGAAGGAAGGAGGAGCGGAGAGGAGGAATGAGGAAGCGCGGGGCGGAGTGCATACGCATGGCTGGGATGTAGCAGAAACGCGAGCGAAAATGGAGGCACGAAGAGGAACGTGGGGGACCTCGGAGGGGTGGGAAAACGAGGGCGACCGAGAATTTTGCAGTGATATCGGAGGGAACGGGAAAATCAGGGGTGGGTGTGGGAATGTTGGAACGAGGTCAGAGAAATTGACAGGGGGCTTCGAGGGGTGGGACTCAGAAGACTTGGAAAGAGCACGTGAAACTAGGAGAGGGCGGGGACGTATTGAGGAGTTGAGGGGGCGCGGTGGCGGGCGCGAACAGGGCGGGGGGAGTTGGAACAAGCGCTGTGGATATGGGGGGGGGGGGAGGGAGAAGTGCGGATGAGAACGATTGACATCGGATGAGTAGAATGGTTGTGCAGGGGTTCGCGAAACAATTGGTTGGAACAAAATCAAAGATGAACCCAGAGTAACCCAAAACGCCTCCAGGATGGTGCATGAGTGGCCCGCGTCACCGAAAGATTTGTCCGAGACGCCTTCATGGCCTCCAGACGGCCCAAACCGCCCTCGCCTCTTCCGCTTTCCCGATGCTCGAAGACGGCCCAAGAGGCCCCTCAGATCGCCCCAAGTTGGCGCCAGAGGCTTCCGAGAGGGCCCCAACACGGCCCAACAAGGCGCCGAGACGGCCCACAACGTTTCCAACGCTTGCCAAGACGGCCCAAAACGCTTCCTTCCAACACACCGTCGCCTGCCAGCTCCCCTGCGGAAAAACAAAACAACATCGAGCTACATTGCGGGGGTGCTCCAATCGCAAGGAAGTCGGAAATGCTTTTGACGGCTCTACTCTAGACGCGCGCCGTGATACATAGACACGACAATAAATTGACACGAGCAAGTGCATTTTGGCAGCACGAACGAGTGCATTTTGGCAAACATAAGCACGACTAGACACGTTGAAAATAGACACTTTGGCCAATCATAGACACGCTAGTCATTAGACACGAATAGACATGAAATTTGTAATAGACATAATGGCAGGCCCACGCTTGGGCCAGAGTGAAGTTTCCATCCAAACAGACACGAAAGCCATGCCGAGCCAATTCTTATAGAAACTCGCAAACCGCATGAAACATTCGAAAAACACGAGTCTAACTTCTATTTCTCTGGTGGTCTGTATACACCAGCGGGGACCGGCGCCGAAGCCAGAACCTGGGCTGGGGCCATAGCCACTTCGCGGATTCTGTGGTTATGGGTTTGCATCATTGTTATAACGCGTGTTATAAACAGCCTAAGTCGGCTTAGAAGTACCCTAACTGATGATATAGTTTGCCCAATTCAGTTACTAAGTATTTATAACTTTTCAGAACTTAACAACTTGTTACAACGAAGTTGGGGCAGTTGTAATTGCGTTATGGGTATGTCTAAGTAGTTAACCACACAGTTGTGAAATCTATATGAAATCTACTAACAGAGTTAGAACAGAGTTATGAATCCCCTCGAAAAGTTAGTAAAAGTTACAAACAGTTACACAAAAGTTATGGGTAGTTACGAATATGGGCGGAACAACAAAACAGAAGGTACTGGGGTCCGTTCGTGAGAACCTCTGTTTAGCTGAGTTTCGTATACAGGCCGTTCGGGCCCAAGCTCTGCTCATTGTTGCGGGGTGAGGGGAACATGTCTCTGCCTCCAGGAAAAAAAGGCCAGGCTGTTCGCGGGGGTCCGCAATGCTGGAATGCAGGTGCCATGTGCTGCAATGGTTCGGGTGGCTGCAGGCTGGGAAGATGATGACGAATCTAAATGGCTTGACAATTGTGCTAAAGCGATTTAAGACCACGTTCGTGGCGTCTCCACGAGTTTCGGGAATGTGCTGCAAGATGTTTCTTTGCCAACTGTTAATGATGGAACACTGGTGTGGACCATTCTTCACCCGATAGCTCTTTTGAACCATTTAGGTTCTTTCCTTTCGTTCGGCCACTTTGCGGCGCGCCACTTGAAAGATAAAGTCGGCCGCCTCATTCTATGGGGCGACGAAACCACGTGTGGGAACCAACGCAGACCTGACAGCGTTGGGAAACTCGTAGCGATATATTGGGCAATGGCAGATTTCCCAGAAGATTTTCGGTCCTCGGACGAGGGGCGGTTTCCTGTTGGCGTGCTCGAGTACAGTTTGCTGAAGACGTGGCAAAGTGGATATTCTGGGCTTCTGAAACACCTGGCGCATGTTCTCTTCACCAGCGTTCTAAACTTCAAGGTTGGCGTGCGCTGCGCAGATGGTTCCAAGGCGGGGGGGCCCTTCATGTGTCGGTGTTCGCTGCTTTGCTTCATTCAGGACGAGAAAGCCCACAAAGAGGCACCTCGGGATTTTCAAAAAATCAAAGCCCGTTCTTTCTGGAGAAGGGGTTGGCGGCTTTTTTTGAGGGGGGGGGGGGGGTAGAGGGGGCGAGGCGCGGGGGAAGGGGGCGGGGGTGGATGGGAAGGGGCGGGGGAAGGGGCCGCGCAGTCGCGCTCCTGCAGGCCAAAAGCCTCGAGGGCGCCGCTGGGTGTCATTGTTGCGGGAGGTGCAAAAATATTCAGTGGCTGAACGCCAACCCGCCGCCACCATATTTGGGGGGGGGGAAGGCGGGGGGAGGGGGGGGGGGGGCGCGATGGGGTCTACAGGGCGGGGCGGGATGGGAGGTGGGATGGGGGGGGGAGGGGGGGGGGGGGGCGGAGAGAGAGGCGGCGGGGAATGAGGATGATAAGTTTTGGGCGGGCAAGAGCGAAACTACGAAAATGGAAGGGCGCAAACACGAGAAAACTGCAGAATGAGCGGGGGGGGGGAGTGCGAGGCGGCGGCGGCGGTGGCGGAGGCGGTGGCGGGTGGGTTGCATACGACGCATGGTGATTATGGACATGGCGATGGGGATGACGATCGCGCGTCGCGCAGTTTTTTTTGTTGTTTTCCATGTTTTTGCATATATACATATATATATATATATATATATATATATATACATATATATGCGCTAAAACAACACGCACACACAAACAACAACAACAACACCACCAACAACAACAACAACAACAGCAACACCACATAACGATTGCCCCAATGGGGGGTGGCGGGTTTACAAGGGCGACATAGAGAACACTCGCAGCAGCACTTACGCGTCCCACTACAAGCAAGCAATGCCCGAACAATTCGATCAACATACAGATGCGTCCATATGGGAAGCCCTCGACCGACTCGAGCACGTCGCCGCCACTGCGAGCAAGGCCCGACTGGCGTCTGAGGAGGTTACGTTAGGTCTGAACTTCGAGCCACACGGGCTCGCGCATGACAAGAGTTTGCGTGAATCTTATGCGCCGACCTCGACGACATATTTTGACTGGATGCACTGTTTGCTGGCCCCAGGCGGCCTGGGGCAATATCGCATCAATGGGTTTGTGCGGGAACTCGGGAAACATAACATCGCGCCGCAGTACATATATCATTCTGCCGCCGCTTATGCAGACGGCAACACAATAGAGCGGTTTCGCGCGTTGCTTCGGAACTTTTTCGCAACCAGGGTACAGCACAAAGGCAGCGCCCATATTAAATGCTTTGTTGCCGAAGCGTTGTCGGCGATATGTGTCCTCACTCATATGGCGGGCCATCGCCATCCCGACCGCTACCTCATGCGATTAAACGCGCCCGCCCGCCCACCCCTGCCCAGCCCAGTCGACGGCCTGGTGTCCTCGACGTCGAGGGCTGCGGATTTGCGCAAGGTCGCGTTAGACGCAAACGCCTTGCTGCCCCGCCATTCCCAAGCAATGCGCCTCCTGAACAGCATGTGTGAAATTTTGTGCCTCGGCGACGCGGCGGCGCAGCGAGCCGACGCGTTGGCGGCTCGCATTCGTGAACACCATGTTGATGTCTGTGTTGTGCGGCCTTGAGTCCTTGAAAGTGAAATGCCACTTGTTGCACCACGTGCCAGAACATCCCACGCAATTCCAAGTTAATGTGCAGTGCTTTTCCTGCGAACGCAGGAACCGCTTGGTGAAGGCAGCTTGTACGCATCACATGCAGCAGAAGGCTGCGTCGTCCCCGGTTGATTGTAGGTTGTTTCTAGATCCCGAGGAACGCATATCCAAGGGCAAGCGCGGCCACGTTGTTCGTTTGATAGGGCCGACGCGCTCGCATCGGGAACTCATCCCATGTTTTAGGTCTCCCACGCCACCGTTTGATGTATTTGCTGGGAAGCGCGCGCGTTGGGCACGAGGCCCCTTGTTAGAACACGATGTGATTTCCGTTCGAGGCGCCCCGGGGGCGTTGGCTGCGTTTCGGTGCTTGTGCTTCTTGGACGCCAGGCACGGCGATAATCCGAGCATGCCAGATGTGTATGCAGTTGGCCGCGATCATGCGCAGCGGAGTGCCGATGGGTCAGCTTGGGGCCCCGTCGATATCCGGGAGATAATCCCCCTTCGGTGCGTTATAGATGTGCACGTCGCCGTGAAGGACGGCGAAGGCATAGTGCCTGTACTTAAAGATGTGTGACGTGCTGGATCTAGTCTTGGGCGGTCTCGTCAGATAGACACATGGCATCATGTGCCCCCCCCCCCCCACCCCGAAGGAATAAAGCCCGCGTGCGATTAATGCGCACGCGGGGCGCCGCGTCCGCGACGTGCCTGGCCGTTTCGCTTGGGGCGCCCTCGAACTTCTGGAAAATATGCGGCGCCCCTCGCACAGATCGCTGCGTCAGGGTCCAAACACATGTGAATTTCAACATTTTAACATAACACCTTCAACGACACATAGTAAGTTCAACAAGTTTGACACCGATTATCAGGTAATGACGGCTTCGCTTGACACGTCTTTCCAACGTCGAGCCCCGACGCACCGTCTGGTACCCCAGACCCCGCCTCGGAGCCTCCTGGGTGCCTCCTGGAACTTCGCGGCGGCTCCTGTGGTTTTCTGAACCTTCTGGCGCCCCAGACCCCGCCTCGGAGCCCCACGGTGGTCTCCTGCAACATCTCGGGTCTCCTGGAGCCTCTCGGCCCCCCTCTGGGGCAGCCTGGGGTCTCATGGCGCCTCCTGAGGCCGCCTGGTGCCTCAGAACTACATGCGCACACAGAGACGCCACTCACGCCCAACACATCACGCGCCAGACACACATACCACACACACACAACACCTACAACGCAGAAACAACACGCACAACGCAGAGCACCCATCACACGCACACACACACACACACACACACACACACACACACACACACACACACACACACACACACACACACACACACACACACACACACACACGCACACGCACACACACACACAACACGCACAATCCTGGGGCCTCCTGGGGCCTCTTCTGGTATTTAAATAGGACCTCCTGAGGTTTCCTGGGGGAGGGGCCCTGGTGTGCGCGCCGCACGGTATGGCAACCCAACTTGCGATCGAATGCGACGTCGCTGCCGCATGTCACTCCTGCTTCAAACGCACCGTCGTTTTTTTTTTCTTTTGCATGGGCCCGGGCACACACGTGCCACGTGTTAATAGCAAGGGCATGCAGAGGGGGCAACGGGGGGAGGGATGGGGAAGGGGGCATAAGGGTGGCGAGGCAGACATGCACGGCGCGGAAGCAGGGCAGACGGGTGGCGGGGCAGGGGCAGACGGGCGCGGAAGCCATGCCGCCAGCCCGCTGCAGCGGGGGCCAGAGTCGGCCTGCGAGCGGGGCTGTTGGGGCCCCCCTCCCCCGTGCTCTCCCCATCCTTCCTGCAGTGGCTCGCCCTGCGACCCCGACCCCGCCCCGTCCTTCCACCCCGCCTTTCCTCATCCGCTCTTCCTGAACCAGCTTGCCAGCAGGTGCCGCTCATCCTCCCCGCCATCCTCGTTCTCCTCCTCACCCTCCTCCTCCTTCCGTTCCTCCTCTTCCTCCTCCGTAGCCCCCCCATCCCTGCGTAGTCCTCCTCCTCCTGCCATATGTTGTCTGGCGACGCGCCGCAGCGTTCTTGGCACGAGCGCAATAGAGGCGGCATGTCACACCAGCCCCAACAGCACAAGCACTACTTGGGCCCAGAACATTGGGGCGCCGTGTTGACATGGAGGGAGCCTCTCCCAGGCGGCACGGCGACTGCGGACCAGATCAGGGGCATCCTTGCGGCCCATCTCTGCCCATTTCGGAGGAGGATGAGGAGGAGGAGGAGGAGGAGGAGGAGGAGGAGGAGGAGGGATGATGAGGAGGAGAAGGAGGAGCTCCGGGGGGAGGATCAGGGGAAATGGGAGAGCGACGAGGAAGGGAAGGGGGAGGAGGATACGAAAGAGAAGGGGGAGGAGGAGGAGGGGGGATGAGGAGGAGGACGAGGATGAGGAGGAGGAGGACGAGGAGGGGGAAGAGGAGGAGGATGAGGAGGAGGAGAAGGAGTGAGGGGGGGGAGGAGGAGGAGGGGGAGGAGGAGGAGGAGGAGGAGGAGGAGGAGGAGGAGGAGGAGGAGGAGGGGGATACTGAGGAGGATGCGGAGGAAGCTGTGCGCGGGAGAGGCGCAAGGTTTGCCGTCGCCGATCCCCTCGCCCACCCCCCCGCCCCCTCCTTTCCTTCGCCGCCCCCGCGCCGCTTCACCTCCTTAAGGAGGCGATGCAGGGGCGCTCAATTGAGCGCTCTTTCATTGCCTGCAGGGGCAGTCTCGGCCAAGCGCACCGAGGTCGTCAAAACGCTCTCGGTGGCTCAGATGGCATCGGCCTTCGGTGCGGTGATCAGGGGTGGCGCCGCCGCCTCGGGCGGCGACGACGACGCGTCCCTGGAGGGCGACGACTGCACCGAGACGGGCGCGGGCAAGGCGCGCAAGACGAGCGCCGCCAAGCGCGCAGCAGTGAGCAAGCGCCCCGCCGCCGCCAGTCGGCGCCCTGCTGCCTGCGACCGCGCTGCTGCCTGCGACCGCGCGTCGCTGCTGTTCCCTGGCGTTCCATCGGAGAAGCGAGCTCCGATGATCTACCGTGGTTGTCGGGCACGGCCTCCCGGTCGGGTTTCCGTCGCCCCGATGTTGCGCCCGAGGTTTCTGGGCAGACGTCGAGATATATATATATATATATATATATATATATATACAAGAAACAAAGAAAAAACGGCGTCTGCGCAAAAGTCCCCCGCCGCTCCTTTGGACCCCTTGGGCCCCCCCGCCCCCCCCCTCCCCCTCCCCCGCCCCCCCCTAGCATTCGAGTTGATTGTAAGCGCGTCGCGCAGACGGGCGCGGCATTCCTCATGCATGTGGAACCTCATCGCGCTGGGGTTGCGGCTGCACACGGATTTGAAGAAATCCGCGTGGAGGGCGTTGCCTCCAGGCGAGCGTGTCGGCAAGCCATTTAGCTGGCTCGGCGACGCCAAGGCGTCCTGGAATGCTCTTGTCCGTTTTGTTCGTACCTGGGATCAGTAGATTCGCATAGGCGCGCGCGTGTGTGCGCGCTGCAGGGGAGTTTGGTTTTGCGACGCGCTCTGGGGTGCAGCATCAGCAATCTAGCGTTCGCTTCAGGTGGCTTGCCCCGTTCAGAACGAGAGCGTGGTTTTCTTGAGCGGTGGAAAAAAGAAAAAATCATGTATAGCCCACCCATGTTTCCCCGCCCGCCCCTTCTCTATGAAAGAACAAATGGGAAGTCGTATAAAGTTATGAAACTTATGGACAAGTTCTGAAACAGTTATGAAATAGTTATGGGAAGTTATGGAAAGTTATAAAGAGTTATAACCCTCTTACGAACTCGATAATAGCGAGTTACCTGTAAATACTTATAACAGCTTACCATTGCTGTTAGAATCTCGCAAGGGCAGAATGCGCGAAGCAGGACTGGGAGCCAGGGCCCAGGGCTGGAACTGGAGCCGGGGCCAGGGCGGGGGCCGGGGGCCGGCGCCGGGGCCGGAGCCGGGGCCAAGACCAGGGCGGGGCCAGAGCGGGCCGGGGGCCAGGGCTGGAGATGGGGCCCGAGGTCAGGACTGGGGCCGGGGTTGGGGCTGGGGCCGGCCAGGGCCAGGGCAGGGCTATGACCGGGAGCCGGGGCCGGCCAGGGGAGCCACCAGGATCCGGTCGACCGGGTCGGAGCCTCGGCCGGGTCGGCCGGGACCAGGGCCCGGCCGGAGCCATGACCGGGGCCGGGGCCAGGGCCGGGACCGCGGGGCCGGGGCCGGGGCCCGGGGCTGCAGTGGGGCCGGAGCTGGGGCCAGGGCCGGGACTGGTGCCGGGGCCGGCGTCGGCGAGCACGGTAATGCGTCGGGAATGGGGTCGGAAATGGCGCCGCCCCCCCGCCTGCAGAGCCTTGAGCGAGCTCAAGCCCACGCTCTCAGAAGCTCACACCCGCCGGACCGGCGGATAGATGTGTACGTATGCGTATGTAATTAAACATGTGTGGGTGCACATCTAGCACTCCCACGCTGCCACCCAGCTGGCCAATGGCAACCATGCCCAGAGGTTCGCAGCTTGTCCAGCAACAACAATACAAAGGTTACGGTTCTCCACCACCGTCTTTGGTTTTGTATTTGTGTTTGTAACAGGGCGTCTACCCCTACCTCCCGTCCCACGTACCCTCCCTTCTCCCCTTCCATCCCTCCTCCCCGTTCCTCCTACCTCCTGTCTGCCTCCTACCCTGCCATCTCTGGCGGTGCCAACCGCGCAAAACAACTACACTTTTGCGGGCTCCTGGGAGGCCCAGCCGAATGGTGTCTTCCGCATATCCAAATGGAACCGTGTTCTTGTGCGCTACCCACTTCCGTGGGGGGTCCTGATACCCAGCGGAGCGGCGTGTTTTTCCGATCGAAACGAGACGTCGCCGCCCGGGGGGTTGCCGACTGCATAGTTGTCGCCATTTTCGTCGGTTCCTGGGAGGCTCGGCGGAGCGGTGTCTTATGCAGCTGCAGAGAAGACCTCGCCATCCCAGGGTGATGCCAAGCGCGCAACTGTGACCACCTATTCGTGGGCCCATGGAAGGCCACGCGGAGCAGTGCCTTGGGAAGTTCCAAAGGAGACCTTGCCATCCCTGGGTGCTGCGAATTGCGCAGCTGTTGCCACTTTCTTGGTTGCATGGGAGGTCCAGCGGAATGGTGTCTTACGCAGATCCATGACGGGTCCGCGCTTGCCTTGTGAGCTGCCCAGTGTTCAATTTTCGCTGCTTGCGTGGGCGCCCAGGGGGGTCCAGCGGAGTGGCTTCTCGCGCAGATCCGAGCGAGACTTTGCCCTCGCAGGGTGCTGCCAACAGCGCAGCTGTTGCCATTTTCGCGGGCTCCGGGGGAACCAGCGGAGCGACTTCATACGGGGTCGAGGCGACCCCCTCCCAGGGCGCGCTCGCCTCGTGTTCCTTCCCCCTTTTCATCGTCGCCCTGCTGCCCGCTCCCACCCATCTCGCTTCACTGGGGCTGGCGCCCCCATGGCCCATAAAGGCGTGCAACGCCATGTGCGTCCATGGTTCATGAGGCGTGCAACACTTGGCGCTTCGCGTATCTCCACCAGTGAGTCTGGCGCCGCAAGGGCGACTTTTCCTCCCCGTTCCGCTGCCGGTCGCCGCGCCTTTGCTTCCCCACCTGCCGGGATGTCTAGGCCTGTTACCTGCCGACGCTGTCTTGCGTCTGAATGAGGGGCATTTTGTCCTTGGCATGTGCACGCGCCGCTGCGGCCAATTTACATCGCACCGCGCCCCGGACGTTGTGCCCGCTCCCTGTCCCTCGCCTTGGAGCCGCGAACCAAAAGAAGTATCCCCGCCAGCGCAGCCTCGGCAACCGTGAGTGCGCTCGCTGGGTAATTAGGCTTCGCCCGTAGCCCGGGTCGACCTTTGACGCCGCCTGCGCCTTCGCTTGCGGCTATGACCAAAAAGTACCCCCACCAGCCCATCCAGAAACGATGCCCAGGGGAGTTGCCTCTCAGAGTCTCCTCGGATGTGTTTTGGAAGCCTTTTGGGGGTTCTTGGAGCGTCTCGGGTGCATCTTGGCGGGCCCAGGGGCGTTTTTGAGCCTCTTGGTTGCCGCAGGGATCCACTTGAGGCTTTTTGGGGGGGTCTTTTGGGGGCCTCTTGGAAGCGTCTTGGGCGCCTCTTGGGGCCGTCGGGGCGCTTCTTGGGGCCTTGCTGAGGCGCTCTTGGGAGCCTTGGGGGCGCTCTTGGGTCCATCTTGGAGGAGATCGATCAAAGAAGGGGGAGCTTCAAGTAGCGTTGTCTCTCGAGAGTGCCAAACAATGCAGATTGGACCCTTCTTGGAGCGCTCTTGGGGCGCTCTTGGACGCTCTTGGGGCCGTTTTGGGGCTCTCTTTGATTTCTCTTGGGGCCCTCTTGGGCCTTTGGAGCCATCGTGAGGCCACGGAAGGCAATCGAAAGCAAAAAGGCGAGCAGGCCAGAATCAGTTGTTTGCGCTGCGTGCTTGAATGACGTGGGCATCTCGGCAGCATCCTGGGGGGGCTCCGTTGCCAGCTTGAGCCGTCTTGGAGTGGTATTGGGGCTTCTTGGAGCATTTGGGGAGCCATCTACTGTAGAGCTAGCTTGGGCCACCGTGAGCCATCTTGAAGGTAATATTGTGTTCTCTGAGGCCCCTCGAAGGCCGCTCGGGGGCATCTTAGGGGGCCTTTCGGTTGCTGTTTGGATGTCTCTTGGGGCTTCTCGGGGCGCTCTGTGGGCCCTCGTGGGAGCCTCTTGGGAGCCCTGGATGGCCTCTTGGGGCCATCTTGGAGGGGGGCGGTCAAACAGAGCGGGGGCACTCGATTTGCGTCCCCCCCTCGGGGGCCACCATCCTCGAGAGGGGTGACAAAAAAGGAGGCCCTCCCAATGGCAGATAAAGTAGCTTCGGACACCTCGCGACCCCCCCCCTCCCCCCCCCCCCCCCCCCAAGAAACGCCAGGGGGGGGGAAGGGCCCCCCTCCCCGAAAGGAGCAAGGGCTGTGGAAGAGGAAAGAGACCCTCGTTAGACCACCTGTCGCCCAAAGGACTGGTGGGATTATTGCGGCTGCTGTTGCTGCTGGTGCTCTCTGGGAGCTTCGGCGGGCCTTCTTGGAACCCCCTTGGCACCCCTGGAAGGCTCCTTGGGGCCATCTTGGGGGCCATCGATCAAAGGATGGGGGGTCCCCGGTTCAGCCCGTCAGGAGCCTGCAAACCGCTTCTTGGGGCTCTCTTGGGCCGTTCTTGGGCGCGTTGGGGGCCGTCTTAGGGGCCCTCTTGGAGCTCGTGAGGGGCCATCTTGGGGCTCTCTTGGAAACCCTGGGGGCTTTTTTTTAGCCATCTTGGAGGCTATCGATCAAAAGTGGGGGTTCCTTTATCTCCGCCCCCCCCGGGAACCACGATCCACGTGAGGGGCGGTAAGCATTGCCTTCCCAATGGCAGAAAAAAAATGCCTCCAACGCGTCGCGCCCCCCCCGTCCAGGTCCAGGGGAAGTGGTAGGGGGAGGGGTCAAGACTCCCTCCCCGCCCGCAAGCCGTCTCGCTCACTCCCGCCCGCCCTCCCAACACATACGTGGCACCCGAGCCTGGCCCGAGCCGCAGCATATTCAGCAGTCGTCTTTGGATGGGCAGCTACTGGGGGCGAATCCGCCGCCGCCGCTGCCGCCGCCGCCGCTCGCCGCCGCTCCGCCGCGCCGCCGCCGCCGCGCGCTGTCCGCCGCCGCCGCGCGCCGCTGCCGCCCGCCGCCCCCCGCTGCCGATCGCCGGCGCGCGCGTTCCGCCGCAGCCATTGCCGCCGCCCGCCCCGCTGCCCCGCCGCCGCCACCGCCGCCGCCACCGCCGCCGCCGCCGCCCGCCGCCGCCGCCACCGCCGCCGCCACCGTCGCAGCCGCCGCAGCCGCTGCCCCCGCCGCAGCCGCCGCAGCCGCCGCCGCCGCCAAGTGTACTCTGCATTGTTTTTTGACAGGGATGGTGGGGGGAGGCCGCATCGGGTTCGCTGCGCATGCTCCGAATTTGGAGGCAAAGTGTGCGTTCGTATTGATTATTTACAAAGGGGTGGTGGGGGGCCCCGCGTGGTTTTAGGTTGGATCCCAGTCGCCTGGGGGAGGGGGTGCATATTAATAGGGAGCAATGATAAACTCCTCCCGAAGGGGAAGAAGGGGATTTGGAAGAGTGGAGAGGAAGCTCGTTAGACCACCTGTCGCCCAGAGGGCTGGTGGGATTCGGATCCCCCTCCCCTGGGTTTATCGGTGCACGTTTGCGCGTTGCAATGTACATGCAAATCTGCCCCATCGCCCATCCTAAATATGACCCCATACCATCCCAGCCCAGCCGGCACCGCCCCCCCCCCCCCCCCCCCCCCCCCCCCCCACCATCCTCTGCAAAACATACTATGTGCGCACACTCGTCTTTCAGATGTATCAGTTTTCATGATTCCCTTGCAAAACTGCGGCGAAGTGCGCACGCGCGCGTCGTCGCGCGGATGCCGAAATCTTTCAAACACCGAACGTTCTGGAAAGATTTCAAAATCTAGTGCCCCCCAAACAGGCAAACAAACACGGGTTCGCAACACGGATGTTCAAAAAAACGTGTGCGTTCTTGCGAAGTCTTGAGAAACCATGCGTTTGTTTTCAAGAGTTTCAGAAACTACTACCACACGGGCTTCGCGCGCGTGCGTGCCGGGCTTCGCGCGCGCGCGTGCCGAAATCGTTCGAACGGCCTTGCGCGCGCGCCGTCGCGAGAATATTTTGCAAAGAGCGGGACGAAGTGCACGCGCGCGCGCGTCGTCGCGCGTGCATGCCGGAATCCTTCAAAAACCGTCGGTTTCGTTTCGTAACGATTTCAAAACCGAATGCCCCTAACAACAAAACACAAGGTTTCGCAACATCCGTTTTCAAAAACAGCTTGCGCGCGCTCTTTCGAATTCTTGATGAAAACATCGGTTTTTTTCACATCTGCAGAACATTATGCCAAACGGGCTTCCGGTGCTGCATGCCGACATCATTCGCGCGCCTTTGCGCGCGTGTTGGGGGGGGGGCACGGTCCGTGTCACATGCAACCATGCAGGCCACTCGCGCGTCGGCCGCGCGCGCATGTCGAACTCCTTCCAAAACCGTCATCATCGACGCGAGGACGCCCTCATCGTCGTCGGCGTGATCAGCATCGGCGCCCGCCTTGGCCGTGGCCGTCGCTGCCAGCATCGTCACCAGCATCGCTACAATCATCACCGTTTCTACCGTTGTCGACGTTGCCATGAAACCGCGCCCGCCAAAGTCGCCGACTTGCACTGAAGTGCCCGCTGGGATGTGCCCAGCGGTCAGCGCCACCGCGGCTGCGTCGGCCGCGCCAAAGTGCATGCGCGCGCGTGCATGCGCGGGCTGTTTCGGCCGCAGAGATGCATCAGCCAGCGCCAAGCACTCATCGCAATCGCCGCCGAATGGGGTTTCTAAACCAAGTTGCGGGTGGGTGGGTGGGATGTCTGCGAGAGCACTCAGTGGAGTGAACAATTTCAAGTTGAGCATTGATGAATTGCACCACAGATATTCTCTTTACTGAAAAGAGAGTAGACTCTACCCCCCGCCCGGCTTTATCGATACACCCTTTTCGTGTTGCAATTTAGGTATGGTTCTGCCTCATCGTCCATCCTAGATATGAACTCGTACCGTCCCAGCCGAGCCAGGTTCGACACCCCCCATCATCCTCTTCCAAACAGTCTATGCGCGCACACTCGTTTATCAAACATCATAAGTGTTAAAGCGTCCTTTTGCAACGAATGAAACGAAGTGCACACGCGCGCGCCGTCGCGCGCGGATGCCGAAATTTTGTAACAAAAACCGAACGTTCCGGAAAGATTGCAAAATCGAGCGTCAAAACACACGTCAACAAACATGGTTTCGCAACGCGGACGTTTTTTTGTAACAAAAAAGAAAAATGTGCGCGCACTTGCGAATTATTGAGAAAACCATCGGTTTTGTTTTGAACTGATTCAAAGGATACTACCACACAGGCTTTGCGCGCGCTTGCCGAAATCGTTCGAACGCCCTCTCGCCCGTGCCGTCGCGAGAATCTTTCAAACAATACGAATAATACAAGCAAAACGAACAACATATAAAAAACGATTCAGGATTCCGACATGGCGCCGCGGATCGTCCCGCTCCTGCCTGTACGCGGCCCATGGTTTTCCCCCCGTCGCCATGTCGTCGGAGACGGGGTGGCGCGCGCGCGCGTCAGCGCCTCCCGCTCGCTCGGCGCGCACGCGCGCGAGGCCTGAGGCCCAGGTTGCGCCAGCAACGGTTAGTCTTTTGGCACGGGGTGGGGAGCGGTCGAGGCCCTCTGACTCGCTCGGGCTGGCTGGCTCGATCACCCTCCAACCCCAGCTTTCCCTCCTCCTCCTCCTCCTCCTCCTCCTCCTCCCTCCTCCTTCTCCTCCTCCTCCCTCCTCCTCCTCCACCTCCTCCTCCTCTCCTCTTCCTTACAGATAACTCCTCCCTGTCGCACCCCAAGGCCGGCTGAAAGGGCGGGCCGGGCGTTTCGCCTGAGATTTCCCTGCAATTGATTGATGGCCTTGGTGCTTAAAAACTGACAACAGCTTCACCTATGGAGGGCGGGTGGCTTTCAAAAAGTGATTCTCGCCTTAGCGCCGCACACATTCGTTTTAAGAACGTGCAAGCGCTTCGCAGGTTGAGGGCGGGTGGTTTTCAAAATGTGACTCTCGCCTTGGCACCGCGCACAGTCGGTTTAAACAACCGCAAGGGTTTCACCGATTGAGGGCAGATCGTTTCCAAAATGTGGTTCTCGCCGTAACGCCGCGCATATTTGTTTTAAAGGCGTACAAGAGCTTCACGGATTGGGGGCGGGTGGTTTTCAAAATGTGGCGTTCGTTTAGCGCCGTGTACGCGCGCATTACACAACTTGCAAGAGCTTCGCGGGTTGAGGGTGGGTCGTTTTAAAATTGTGAATCTCGCCTTAGCGCCGCGCACATTCGGTTTAACACAGTTGCAAGAGGTTCATTGGTGCTCATGGTGAACGTACCAGAAGCGGCGTTTGGGAACGATTCAGGACTGTCAGGGCGCAACGGTTATGTTGATCCGCGGTGTTGAAGTCTCAGGAATGGTGTTATGGCACGATTCAGGATCGTCAGGACGTAATAGTCTGGTTATTACGTGGCATTGAAGTCCTGAGAATGGTGTTTTGGCACGCTTCAAAATGTTCACACGGCTGTCCCCCAACAGGACCAATCCTTCAGTGGAACATGACCCTTAAGTAGGGGCCTGTGAAGAGGGCTCTTGGAGGGATGTGTATTCCAACATCGTTGATGAGTCTTGGGTTTACGCTGGTCCTCCTCCTCCTCCTCCTCCTCCTCCTCCTCCGCTCCCGCTTTCCTTGTTCCCTGATCTCATGCCCTCCCTCCTTCGTCGTCGCATTTGTTCTTGGCCCCCCCACCTCCCTCAACTCCCTGACGATGAGATCAGGCAGCGATGGGCAGCGCTCCAGAGGATTCTGGCGAGAACTCCGCCATCTTGGACATGGGCCTGCCTCGAGACGTTCGCCGGCGCCTGGACCCCTTCGGCGCGCCTCCCAGCTATAGCCGAGAGGCCCTGTCTGTTCGGACGCGAGTCTCCGGCGCGTGACGCTTTCAGCCACTATATTTCCTGTCCTCGCCTGCTCCACCTTCTGGCGCTCCCTCGTGGCCATTTGCCCGCCTCCCCCATTACTCGCCTCGGATTGGGCATGGAGCCTGATCCAGAGCGAGAGTACCCTCGTGAGCGTCTGCATCGGATCACTGTCTTGGCGTTTCACATATATCGTAAACTCAAGGTAGAGTATGATGTGCGAGGGAGCGTCCCCTGTACACCCACATTTCACTACACCATCCTTGCAGCTGCGAATGCAGCCATTGGCCGCTAGCTCGCTGCCGCGCCGTGACTCGAACTCATGCGGTACGGTCGCTCCTCCTCCTTCTCCCTCCTCCTCCTCCTCCTCCTCCTCCTCTCCTCCTCCCCTCCTCCTCCTCCTCCTATTCTCCTCCTCCTCCTCCTCCTCCTCCCCCTGCTCCTCCTCCTCCTCCTCCTCCTCCTCCTCCTCCTCCTCCTCCTCCTCCTCCTCCTCCTCCTCCTCCTCCTCCTCCTCCTCCTCCCCTTCCGACGACGACGGCGACGCCCACCAGGCAGGCACCTTGCTGGACGGCAACAGGCTCGGCAGCGAGTGGGCGCCCCTGGCCGACGGCAGCGTCCTGGAGCTGGGCCCCGTGCGCGTCAAGGACCGACGGCGACGACGGGGGCAGCGCCACCGACGGCGACGGCGGCGGCCACGACCGCAACGGTGGCGACGGCGAGCAAGGAGGAGAAGGAAGAGAAGGATGAGGAGGAGGAGGAGGAGGAGGAGAAGGAGGAAGAGGAGGATGAGAAGCAAGGCGGAGGACAAGTAAGGAGGGGGAATTGGAAAAGGAGGAGGAGGAGGAACAAGGGGGCGGGTTGAGGGGGGACGGGGGAAGGAGGAAGAGAAGAAGGAGGCGAGGAGGAGGGGAAAGAAGAGGAGGAGGAGGAGGAGGAAGAGGACAAGCAGGACGAGGAGGAGGAGGAGGAGGAAGAGGAGGGGGAGGCGGACCAGGGGAAGCCCGGCGCACACCATTGATGATCAACGCCTCATCACGCCATCACGCCCCACGTCTGCCGCCATGTGTAAGTGCACTCATACGCTGCCTTCCCCTGCGGCGAACGCACACTGGAATGGTAAGGGAATTGTGGGCCTGCAACAAGGTCTGAATTTGGGAGGGCGACTGCCCGGGTAGCACTCTTGCGCACCTGCTCGCCTAGTACGGTTACTACCGTGGTTTTCGAAAAAACGCCCACCTCGAATGCGTGTTGAAGCGGGTCCACCCCCCTCGGCCCCAATTGCAAAGTTCGGGGCGGTCGACGCGGGGGAGTTCGAGTCGACTCAAAAAAAAAAACGCCCGCATTTGCAAACCGCGGCCCGCTCCCTTAGATGAACATTGAAATTGGGGGCGCGGGGGGCGCTCTTGCGCTATCTTCTAACTAGGCGTTGTATTTGGGCGTTTTTTTTCGAAGACGCCAGAGTCAGCTTGATTGCGCCATGTAGCTTGTACTACATAAATTGTGCACATAGCCGACGCCGCATAGCTTGCGGCACGTCATAGATGGCACCGCCTAGCTGTAACCGCACACAGCGCGCCTCGTAGATTGCACCAGGTAGCTTCCAACCCACTCATATTCATTGCACCGCGTTGCTTGCGCAATCTGAATTGCGCCACGTACGTGACAACCACCTCTATTGTACCATTCAAATTGCGCGGCATAGCTTTCACACACACACACACACATCATTTGCGCCACTTTCTGTGCGCAACATAAAATGTGCCACATAGATGACACCACATGGCTTGCACTACATAGATTGCTTCGCATAGTTGGCGCCACGTAGATTGCACCACGTAGCTTGCGCAACATACATTGCACCACGTAGGTTGCACCGCGTAGATTGCACCACTGAGACGATAATAGTGACTGCAATCCGTCATCCGCGGCCGCTCGGCTCAATCCCGACTCTCGGCCCCGAGATTTTCTGGGTCCTGCCGTCGCGCGCCGCTTCCGCCATCGTGCGGAATGGCCCCGCACGTGTCCAACGCCGAGTTGCACCGTGCCACCGCGCTACACTCTGCGGGGGGGGGCCCGGTGGAGGCGCGCGCGCACTCCTCGGGCGCGCGCGGGCGGCCCGCGGCCTGCCTGGCCCCGACATCGCGACCTTGCGCCGCGCGCTCCGCAGGACTGCGCGGAAGCGCGCCCGAGCGGAGACGCGCGGTCGCAAGACGCAGTTGGCCGTCGTGAAATTCCGGGCGCCGGACTCTGCCCGGCGCCGCCTTACTCAACGGGCGGGACGTGATAAGAGCTGTTCGGGCGACTGACGCGGCGCCGCCCAGCGCGCCCAGGCACTTCGCGGAGCAGATGGGCGCCAGTTGGAGATCGCCCCGCGCCGAGCCCTTTCGCGCGGAGGCGGACGTGGCCGAGCGCGCGGGCGCGCGCCGGGCGGAGATGGCCGAGGAGGGGGGATGGCGGCAAAGGGCGAGCGCCCAGCTCCTATTTTTTGGCCGACCTCATTTTTAGCACAGTTGCCGGATAGTTGCCGGCCAGTTGCCGGATAGTTGCCGCCTACGTTTTGCACAATTGCCGTCGCTCTGTCCAGAAATAAGGAATTCTAATATTATGTTAAAAATATAAGAAAGAATGGTCGGCAACTATCCAACACGCAGGTGTTAACTATCTGGCAATTGCCCGGCAACTCCTGGCAACTGTGCAACAAATATGGTCTGCCATGGGTGGCGGGCTGGGGGCCCGGCCCGCGGCCGGCCGCCAACCCCGCCGCATTTTTGGTGCCCTGCCAACCTGCTTCAAGGCATGTCCAGCAGTGCTTGGCTCGCCATTGCCCAGCCCAGCTCGGGCCGACCCCGCGCGGGCCGAGGGCGTCCGCAGCCGCTGCTTTCAAGTCGCACCAGGAGTTCAAAACTTGCCAGGTGCGTTTTGCTCGCGATCTAGATGGGCCGCAGGGCCCAGTGGCGGGTCGCGGGCGGAGCGCGCGCGCGCGCGAGTCGCGCGCGCGCGCGCGTGTGGCGGGCGAACGTGGTACCTAAGACTGCACGCGCAATGGCGTTAACGCCCTTGCCACTCATCGGCGACGCGGCCTGATCGGAATGGTGCTCTCGCCGCAGCGCTGGCCGTCAGGGCCGCGTCGCCTCCCCCTCTCCCCCCCCTCCCTCTCGCGGGGCGGGCGTTCGAGCGCTCGCCCGGCCACCGGCCCCGCGGCCGGGGCCAGACCGAAACGGCGCCAGGAACCAAGACCGCGTCGACGGCCGCCTGCCCGGACTTATCTGCAGTCCGAACAGAAGGTTTGGACATGGTTTCCGCGGCGGTGGCGGGGCCGCGCCCTTGACATCTCCGCCGCGCCGCGTACGCGGCGCCACCTAGACCGCGCAAAGTGCACCTCGTCGATATCTCGCGCAAGGTAGATTTCGCCAGAGTTCGGTGCGGTCGACGCGGGGGAGTGCGAGTCGATTCAAAAAGAACACACCCACATTTGCAAACAGCAGCCTGCTCCCTTAGATGAACATTGAAATTTGGGGCGCGGGGGGCGCTCTTGCGCCGTCTTCTAGGCGCTGTATTTGGGCCACGCTCAGTTTGATTGCGTCGTGTAGCTTTTGCCGCGCAAACTGTGCACGCAGCCGACGCCGCATATCGATGGCACCGCCTAGCTGTAACCGCACAAAACGCGCCTCGCAGATTGCGCCAGGTAGCTTCCAACCGACTCATACTGTTGCACCGCATTGCTTGCGAAACCTAAATTGCGCCGCGTACGTGGCACCACCTCTACTGTACTATTTAACTTGCGCAACATTACACGCCACATCGTTTGCGCCACTTTCTGTGCGCAACATAAAATGCGCCACGCAGATGACACCGCGTGGCTTGCGCCACATAGAGCGCTTCGCACTCTTGGCGCCACGTAGATTGCACCACGTAGCTTGCGCAACATAGATTGCACCACGTAGGTTGCACCGCGTAGATTGCGCCACTGAGACGATAATGGTGTCTGCAATCCATCATCCGCGGCCGTTCGGCTCAATCCCGACTCTCGGCCCCGAGATTTTCTGGGCCTTGCCGTAGCGCGCCGCTTCCGCCCTCGCGCGGAATGGCCCCGCGCGTGTCCAACGCAGAGTTGGACCGCGCCGCCGCGCTGCACTCTGCGGGGGGGGGGCCCGGTGGGGGCGCGCGTGCTCCTCGAGTGCGCGCGGGCGGCCCGCGGCCTGCCTGGCCCCGACATCGCGACCTTGCGCCGCGCGCTCCGCGGGACTGCGCGGAAGCGCGCCCGAGCGGAGACGCGCGGTCGCAAGACGCAGTTGGCCGTCGTGAAATTCCGGACGCCGCACTCTGCCTGGTGCCGCCTTATTCAACGGGCGAAGGGGGGCGGAACTGCACATCGAGGACGTGATAAGAGCTGTTCGGGCGACTGACGCGGCGCCGCCCACCGCGCCCGGGCACTTCGCGGAGCAGATGGGCGCCAGTTGGAGATCGCCCCGCGCTGAGCCCCTGCGCGCGGAGGCGGGCGCGGCCGAGCGCGCGGGCGCGCGCCGGGCGGAGATGGCCGAGGCGGGGGGTGGCCCCAAAGACCCGGGGAGCTTCGGGCGGAGACCCTGCTCGCGTGGAGCGCGCCGCGGCGACGCTCTGGATTGTTCGCGGCGCCGGCAAAGGGCGAGCGCCCAGCTCCCATCCTCTGGCCGACCTTATTTTTAGCACAGTTGCCGGTCGTTGCCAGATTGTTGCTGGCGTGTTGCCGGATAGTTGCCGCTTGCGTTTCTCGCAGTTGCCATCGCTTTGTTCAGAAACAAAAGTTTTAATATCACATTCATTTCTACACAATGGTCGGCAACTATTCAAAACGCAGGTGTCATGCATCCGGCAACTAGCAGCAACTATGCAAATAAATGGTTTGCCATGGGTGGCGGGCTGGGGGCTGTGCCCGCCCAAGGCTGCTCTCGTCAGTCAGCTTCGGGCGACGCTGCGGTGACACGTGGCGCGCATTGTACGAACACAATCGCGGAGGGAGGGAGGGAGGGAGGGAGGAAAGGAGGGAGGGGAGGAGGAGGAGGAGGAGGAGGAGGAGGAGGAGGAGGAGGAGGAGAAGGAGGAGGCGGAGGAGGAGGCGGAGGCTGCTGGATCCGGAGAAAAACATCCGTGGCGCGCGCGGGCGAGGCGAGGCGAAGCTGCGCGACACCCTGCCCTCGCAAGGCCCGGGGGAGGACTCTGTGCCTCCTCCCCCCCCCCGGCGTGAGGGGCGTGCGCGGGGGATGCCCCGCCGTTGTCCCGTGGTTGTCCCCGGGGTTGTCCCGCGGCTGTCCCGTGGCTGTCCCGCGGCTGCTCGTGGTTGTCCTGCGGTTGTCCCGTGGGGTTGTCCCGTGGGGGTGTCCCGTGGAGGTGCCCCGTCGTTGTCCCGTCGTTTTCCCCTGGCTGTCGCGCGGTTGCCCGCGGTTGTCCCATCGTTGTCTCGTGGTGTCCCGCCTAGAGATAGTAGATACCCGTATCCGGACATGATTGTCTAGCGATATCAAGATGGATCGCGCACCCACTCCGACGCCAATCGCAAGCCGAAAGCTGCACCCCTTCAACCTGATTATCACCCGAAGGGTGGTCTTATAGGTATGTGGCGCAAGCTATTCAGCACAAGCTATGCCATGCAGGCCGTAGTGGGTGCAACCGACGCGCAATATAAGTTGTGCAACGTTGCCAAGCAATCAATTTGGAGGAACCAGCGTGGTGCAAACCGTGTGTTACGCGTTATGCAGTCTTTGTGGCGCAACATGTGTGGCACAACCCATGTGGTCGTCGTGCAACACATGGAGCGTTCCAGAAAGGGTCTGTTCTCGAGGATCGAAGGAATTGTCATCTCTTCCGCGGCGGAAGGCGGCGGAAGGGCCGCGGAAGGTCGGCGGAAGTAACACGGGGCCGCCTCCGCCGGCGGAAAGGCGGCGGAAGGTGGCGGAAGTAAAAAATGGCATGGGCCCCCAAGAGTTGACAACCCTTTTGGCCTCAGGGTTTCCGAAGTCGGCCCCACGTGGAGAAAGCGACGTGGTGCAATCTACGCGGTGCACCCGTCTGAGTGCTTCGTGGCATGCCAGCCAGCGCACGAGGCGCTCACCAGCGGGCAACGGAGCGAAAACCAGAACGCACAGCCAGCGCACGAGGCGCCCATGAGGCGCACATGGATGGGCACGGGGCGAGAGCCCGGAAGACCCAGCCAGCGTTGCGCCCACGGACAGTGGCGACGACGACAAAGACGACGACGACGACGACGACGACGAGGCGGCGGCCGCCAGATGGACAGGTAGCCTGGCCGGCACGGGCGCGGACGGGCACGGGGCGAAAACCCGGAGCACCCAGCCAATTCCTTCAAAACCAGATGGGAGGCCCTCGGTGCAAAGCACTGCTTTCACCAGCCTGGAACATATCCCTATCCCTATGATTGGCGTCGCCTCATCTCGATGCCGATCTTAGGGATTCCCTCCGTCTCTGAGGGCGCATCCCTAAGATTGTCGTCGACTTTTGGCTTGTTAATCTCAGGGATAGGGATACGTTCGGGGCTGGCTATGCTTGGGCAAGACGAGCGACGGCGCAGAGCTGAGAGGGAGGTGCCCTGCATCCGCCTGGCTGCCGGAGGAGAGCCCTCGCGGAGCAGGCAGTGTCAGGACTTCTTTGGCGAGCAGCGCGGCCTCGCAGAGAGCTCCCGCCCTCGATATCCGTCCGTGCAGCGGCTGGGGGGCACGACAGTCCCGTTGGGGGGGAGGGGCACTTCCGAGGAAGGGCGCGGCGAGGGCGCGCTCTCGAAGACGTTCCCACCCTCTTGCCGCGCAGGTGCTGGATGCCGTCTCGGCTTGAGAATCGTAGGCTGTGAGGGGGGGGGGCCCTTCCGAGGAAGTGCACGGCGAGGGCGCGCGCTCTCGAAGACGTTCCCGCCCTCTTTCCGCGCCCAGGCTGCGAGAGCACAAAAAAAAACCGACGCGCCTGGCCCGCCCTGCCGGCTCGCCTGGCGGCGCGGCGAAGAAGCAGAAGAAGAAGGATAATAATAGTAGTAAGAAGAACAAGAACAATAATAATAATGAGAAGCGACAGCAAAAAAAGGGGGGAACAAAAAAAGGCAGATGGAGGAGATGCCATCGAGAGGCCGACAGGAACTGGAGGACGATGACGAGGATGGTGGAGGTAGGGAGGCGTTCGAGGAGGAGGAGGAGAAGGAGGAGGAGGCGGAGGATCGCACGCCACTGAGGGGAAAGGGGGGGAGAGAGAGAGAGAGAGAGAGAGAGAGAGAAGTCCGACAGTCCGACCACGCTTCCTCCCAGGGGGTCCCATCCAAGTGGACCTGTGTCGACCACAGGCAGGACGGCTAAAGACCTGCCCATGACCCGCGACAGGGCCCCCCCTGGAGGATCTATCAGCCGACTGAGTCGGTACCGAGGCCCTGGTCTTCAGGGCGCTCGCTCCATCCTCCAAGGGCTCCGCAAGCGGAGCAGACCAAAATCGGTGGTTGGCCTTCGGCCACCGCATCAAACTCCAGCAAACGATGTCCCCTGGAAGCTCAGGGTGCTTGGTCCGAGTCTATGGCCATCGAGACCTGCTCTGGACCCCGCTGCTCGCTCGGGCTGCCAGCCGATGGGGAGGGGTCAGGCGGAGGGGAAGCAGTAGCAGCCGCAGCCTCCTAACAGCTCCCTCCTCCCTCGTGGCACCGCCCTCTGACGAGATCATGGTGAGACTTTGGGCTCCCAGGATAAACAAAACTCCAAGATCTGCGTAATGGGATTCGGCCCTGCTGCTGAATCGGAGCAGGGCCCCTGCCAAGGAAAGCATGCACCTCGACATGAAAACGACCGGCGGGTCTCTCCTCGCCAGCCTAGTTGTTTGGTCACCCGATTGGCAACCTTGTTACCTCCATACGCAAAAACCGTGATGCGTCCTTCGCGCACATCTTTTATGCTAGTGTGTGCACCCACTTGCTTAAAGACAATCCAAGGAGGTCCACCTTCTGCGCAAGTGCGCTTCCTACGATGGGGGCAGATGTTAGATGGCCTCATGGCGACATCTGGGCTCCAGCCACACTGCCGCGAGGGGGAGGAAGAACAGGAGGGAAGCGGGGATGAAGAGGACGCGGGAGCGACGGGGACGAGGGAGGCGTCGGAGACGAGGAAGACGAGGGGGACGAGACCGGCGAGAAGAACGAGGGGGGCTATGATGAGGTGGAGGAAGGAGAAGACAGCGATAAGAAAACAGATGTCCCATCTCCCTCCTTCTGCTCTTCCTCATTCTCTTCTCCATCCCACATCCTTCTGAAGAAAAGCGAGCAGGAGGAGAAGGATGACAAGGTGTGGGGGAGAAGGTGGAGGAGGTGGAGGAGGAAACATATCAGGATCATTGTAAAAGAGAAGGGGGCGGCGGGCGGGAGGAGGAGAAGGAGGAGGAGGAGGAGGAGAGGAGCGCCTCCACCTTCTCCTCCTTCCTCCTCATCATCATTATCCTCCTCCCTCCTTCTTCCTCATCCACCTCCTCCTCCTTCTCCCTCCTCGTCCTCCTCCTTCCCAATCCTCCTCCCCCATCCCTCCTCCTCCTCCTCCTCCTCCTCTTCCTTCTCCTCTCTCCTCCTACTTCTCCTCCTCCTCCTCCTCCATTCCGTGTTCTTTATAAATAATTACTCCCTGTCGCACCCCAAGGCCAGTGTTTAGTGCAGGCGACCCTGAAGCTTGATAATTAACAAAGCGTCACAGATGGCGGGCGGGGCATTTTCAACATGTGATTCTCGCATTAGCGCCGCGCACATTCGATTAACACATTGCAGGAGCTTCAAGGATTGAGGGCGGGTGGTAGTGTGGCTCTCGCATTAGCGCTGCGCGCATTCGTTTTAGATAGGTGCAAGAGTTCCATTGATAGAGGGCGGCTGGTTTTCAAAATGTGGTCATCGCCTCAGCGCCGCATTCCTTTCAAACAATTGCAGGAGCTTCACGGATTGAGGGCGGGTGGTAATGTGGCTCTCGCATTAGCGCCGCGCGCACTTGTTTTTTCAGTAGCTGCAAGAGCACCACAGATAAAGGGCGGGTGGCTTTCAAAATGTGGTTATCGCCTCAGCGCCGCGCATATTCCTTTCAAACAATTGCAGGAGCTTCAGGTATTGATTTCGGGTGGTAATGTGGCTCTCGCATTAGCGCCGCGCACATTTGTTTTACATATGTTTCAAGAGTTCCACATATAGGGGGCGGGCCGTTTTCAAAATGTGACTCTCGCCTTAGCGCCGCGCACACTCGTTCTCTAAAACTTGGAGGAGTTTCACGGGTCCCCATGATCAGCGTATCAGAAGTTGCGTTTTGGAAGGATTCTGGATTTTATGAGGGTGCAACAGTTATGTTGATTCGCGGTGTTGAAGTCCCAGGAATGGCGTTCTGGCACGATTCAGGATCGTCCAGACGCAACAGTCAGGTTGATCAGAGGCGTTGTAATCCCGAGAGCAATACGTTGGCATGTGCAGGGTCTTCGAACGGTTGTCTTCCAACGAGGCAGTTCCCTCACTGGAACTGAACCGTTCTAGGGGCCTATGAAGAGGGAGCTTGGAGGGGCGTATTCCAACATCGTTGATGCTTCTTTGGCTTACACTGGTCCTCCTCCTCCTCCTCCTCCTCCTCCTCCTCCCCCTTCCCTTCTCCTCCTCCTCCTCCTCCTCCCCTCCTCCCCCTCCTCCTCCCCTCCTCCTCCTCCTCCCTCCTCCTCCTCCTCTCTCTCCTCCTCCTCCTCCTCCCTCCTCCTCCTCCTCCTCCTCCTCCTCCCTCCTCCTCCTCCTCCTCCTCCTCCTTCCTCACTCGTCCTCCATGCCTCCCTCCCTCCCTCCCTTCCTCTCCCTTCCTCCGCTCTGCCATCCATCCCCCCCCCCCGTGAGGCTGCTGCTGGGGCAGCAGCACGGGGGAGGGGCACGCCCCAGAGGTGGAGCTGCAGCGCATCGCCGCCGCCGGCGACGACCCCCGCGGCGCCCAGGACCCGCCCGCGGCGCCCGTCCCACAGCGCGGCGGCTGGCGCAGCGCCAAGCGGCGGAAGGCGGGCGACGCCGCCGCGGCGGAGCTCCGCGCCGCGGCGCCCCCGGGCGACGCCGCCGCGGCGCCAGGGTGCGGCCCGAGGCCCGCCGGACGGGGGCCCCCTCCTCCTCCTCCTCACCTCCTCCTCCTCCTCCGTGCGGTGAGTCGGTGGGGATTCGGGGTCACCGCACGGTTTTGGGACTCGAGGCCCTCTCCGAGGACGTCTCGGGCGACAGGGGCCTCTGGGGTTTCTAAGACCGCGCGGTGACGGGCCGTGCGGTGAGGTCCCTTGGGGTTCGGGGTCACCGCAGGGTCTGTCACCGCACCGTAAAGATGAACAGGCTCCAATGGAGCCTGTTCTTCTTTAGATGCAGGCAGGTTCACTTGCAGGGCGTTCGCCCCCCTCGGCCCTGTTGGATCAAATGCGAGCGTGCAAGTGCCTTCGACCTGCGTGGTTTCCGCACGTCGAGTTGTTTTTGGCTCGCTTCAGGCTCAGGCCCCCCACCGTCCATGCAAGTAAACTTGCCCGAATAAAAAACAGGCTCTTGAGACGGGGGTCACTGCAAAACGGGGGTCAGCCAGAGCGCCGGATAATTATTGCAGGATCCTGCAGGCCCAGACCCCCTCGCGTGGTGAACAAGATCAGGACGGAAGGTGTTTCTGAATGTTTGGCCTCCTGGGGCCCTTACCGGGCCCTGGGGCTGTCAAAAAACAACGCAGGATGAAGAACCCGTCCCGGGGACGAAGGGGCCCAGACCTCTGGGGGTCGACGTTGTGAAAAAATCACGGCGTCAGGGATCTGGGGAGCCAGGGATGCACAGACCAGAGGTAGGGCGCAGGATCCTGCAGGATCCTGGAGGATCTTGCAGGATCCTGCACAGCCTGACTGACCCGGATCTCCATTGAACCAGGCCAATACGAGCCCGACGCCGCGGGGAGATCAGGGGCAACGATAGGGGGGATGGGCACAGGGGGAGCCGCACCGACCCACAATGGCCCACTGATCGCCGATAGGGGCCCGATATAGCCCCAACCTGCCCGGAAGGTGCGGACTCACTATCAGAGGCCCATCGCCGATCTATCGGCGATGTATCGCCGATTCCAGGTCGCTTGGCATCGCTCGGACGTGTGCATTTTTCCTTCGGCGAGGACCATCGAGGAGCATCCTTGATCATGTGGCGAAGAAACCACGCACGAAACCAAAATAAGCACAGGGAGTGGACGTCCGAGCGATGGCCAGACCTGCCCAGGAAGGCGCGGACTCACTATCAGCGGCCCCTCGCCGGTCGATCGGCGATGCATCGCCGAGTCCAGGTCGAGGCATCCCCCCCCTTTGGCCAGTCCCCCCCAAAACCGCTGCCCCCCTGGAGAGGGCCCGGGGAGAGCCGCGGGTCGGCGACAAAGAGGCGCGGGAAGAGAGGGAGAGCGAGAGGGCGACACTCAGGAGGGGGAAACACACACAGACACAATTCATCGTCGATCCCCAGGAAAATATTGGAAAATATGGGAAGGGGTGGGGAAGACAAAAACCAAGAAAATATATGAAAATATGGGGAATCTCTTTATTTGTGTGTATTCATTTGTGTGTCCCCGTTTCCCTTCTCCGGGCGGGGAGTCCGTCCAAGGCCCCGAGGCCACGAGCGCCCCGCAAGCCCTCCTCACACAGCGGCAGGCGCCGCGTGCGAGCAGGCGCGGGGAGAGGGCTCCGGGCGCGGCGAGAACGCGTTCTCGCCGCGGCCGGGGGGTCCGGCGGCGCCGCCGGCGGCAGCGGCGGCGCCGCTGGCGGCGGCGGCGGCAGCGACGACGACGGAACGACGGCGGCGGCGAAGGCGGCTGGCCGCGGCCGGCGCTCGGCCGCGGCTGGGGGCGGCCGACGGCGCTCGGCGACGGCGGCGGCGGAGCGACAGCGGCGGCAGGGAGGAGGGGGAGGAGGAGGAGGAGGAGGAGGAGGAGGAGGAGGAGGAGGAGGAGGAGGAGGAGGAGGAAGAAGAAGAAGAAGAAGAAGACGAGGAGGAGGAGGAGAAGGAGGAGGGGGAGGGGCGGATGGGGGGCCCTTTGCCCCTCCCCCCCCTCCAGCGCCTCCGGCCCGAGGTCGCTCCAGGGCGCAGCTGCCCCAGCTTCGCCGCCCTCGGGGCCGCAGGTGGGGGGCGCGGGCGGGACTTCTCCTGCTCCTCGTTCGCCTTTCTGCTCGTCCTGTTCCTCCTCCTCGTCCTCCTCCTTCTCGCCCCCCAGTCCCATTCGAGCACATATCAGCACTGCCCTTCTGATCACCATCACCACCATCATCATCAGAATCCTCACCAACAACATTACCTCCATCATCATCGTCGTCACCGTCGTCACCAGCATCATCATCAGCATCATCACTGTCAGCATCAGCATCAGCATCATCATCGTCGTCGTCGCCGTCGTCATCATCATCGTCGTCGTCAGCAGCAGCAGCAACATCCTCATCATCACCACCATCATCATCCGAATCGTCATCGGCATCAGCATCATCTCAACATCATCAACAACAGTAGCAGCATCAGCGTCATCCTCATCATCATCACCAGCAGCAACATCATCATCATCGCCATCGTCGTCATCGCTCTCCTCGTTCCCCTCCTACCCGTCCTCCCTGCTCTTTCTCTACCTCCTCCGCCAATTCGTGCATACCTTCCCACTTCCTCCCATCTCATCCCCTCACAGACACTCCCAGGAGAAGGAGGACCTGGTGGAGAAGGAGGAGGAGGAGGAGGAGAAGAGAGTAGAAAGGAAGCGGAGGAGGGGGAGGACAAGGATGAGGAGTGAAGGAGGGATGGGGTGAGGGGAAGGAGAGAGTAGAACATATGGAGGAGGAGGAGGAGGAGGAGGAGAAGGTGAAGAGGACGAAAAGAGGATGAGGATGCGAGAGAGAAGAGGATGCGGATGATGAAAATGATCATGATGGTGATGATGACGAGGATGACGAGGAGGAGGAGGAGAAGGTAGAGGAAGAGGAGGAGAAGGAGATGGAGCGCCTTGAGGAGGCCCGAGAAGGAACAGAAGGAAAGGAAGAAGGACGAGGGGGATCACAGCAACGACAACTGCTCACACCGCCCTTCTAGCCCTCCCGCAAAACCTGCAAGGAAGCGGAGGAGGACGAGAAGGAGGAGATTGGAGGAGGAGGAGGAGGACGACGACGACGAGGAGGAGGAGGAGGAGGGGGAGGAGGGGGAGGAGGAGCAGGAGGAGGAGGAGGAGGAGGAGGAGGAGATGGAGGATGAGGAGGAGAAGGAGGTGGAGGAGGACGAGGAGGTGGAGGACGAGGAGTCCAGCCAAGACTCTGAAAGAATTGCAGCCCGACGATAATAAAGAGCACTCCCCCTAAAGGCTTAGATCTTATGAGTATCCTTGTATCTGCTTATCCACAGCAGGCGGGGAGGCCGATCTTTAGTATCACCCCCAAAGTTTCTTTCGTAGCTCTGATCTTCATATCATGCATAGTCACATGAGTAATCAGTATGGCCAGTTCTTTGAGGATGTCTCATGCGAAACGCGCAGTCCCGAAAAGTCGTCAAATTCGCGACTATCAGCTTTTCGAGGATGTCTCAACTGGAACGCTTGCTTTTTCCACATCATTTCATTGGAGTTGTGCTCTTCCCACATCTCCGGGCAGGCCCTCAAGACGGATTATCGAGACTCCATCATGGAGGCTCTTGAAGGCCGGTCCAGACACCCTACCCTCGATATCTCCGGGGAAAAATCTATTGTCTTTCCTGGACTCCGAGTTATCTCTGCGAGATTCTTCTCGCCGGCACAGGGTTAAGGACCAGGGGTCAACCTAAACGGTGTTTTGGCGATTTCGTGGGCCGTTTGCGTTTCGATTCCCTTTTGCAGCAAAGGCGGATTGAAGACAGAACGAGGGAAATCAAAATCAAAACGACAACGGAAAACATTGTTTACAGTCAAACAAAGCTCATATAAGGACGCGCGGATGTCCACAGGGCACCCTTGCGTCCTTGCACCTGCGGCCCGTCCTTCGCGGTGTTCTTTGACCAGCCCTTCAGGGTGTTGGCAGCCCGTCGCCCCACAGGTGCCAACTTCGGCGTCCAACGCCCTCGCGTCTTTACTGTCCGTCCTTACTATAGATTTCGACTGTAGGTCGATCCCTGTCAAGGGCCCTTCTTGGCTCGGGATCGACCTAAACAGTGTTTTTGCGATTTCGTGGGCCGCTTTCGTGTCGATCTCGTTTTGCAGCAAAGGTGGATTGAAGACAAAACGAGGGATGACAAGAAAGAACAACAATCTATATGTACATATATATATAAAGATATTTACACATTATATATACATACATAAACATGAATAGATGATCCCCCCCATCACCCCGTGTGGACCTATAGCTGTGCTTCCTCTCTGTCTCGCCCTCCCCCCGTTCCTCCTCCTCCTCCTCCTCTTCCTCTTCCTCCTCCTTTCCTCCTCTTCCCTTCCTCCTCCTCCTTCTCCTCTTCTCCCTCCTCTTCTTCTTTCGCCAAATAGACTTCCGGGAGGAGGGTGGTCACGAAACCAAGTTTTTGAAATGTGTTTTGGGTTTTTGGCCAGGGACACTGCGCAATCTATTGACTTTACAGATCTCCTGCAAACCAATAAATAGCAGTGTTTGGTGGCATCCCCGACCAAACAACAAACAAGCATGTGAATAGCATGGTTTCGTGGCCATGCAGCTGCTGTTGCTGCTGTTGCTTCTCTTCCTCCTCCTCTTCCTCCTCCTCCGCCTGTTCTTCCTCCTCCTGCTCCTGACCCCCCTTCCTCCTCCGCCTTCTCTTCCTCCTCCCGCGCTCCCCCTCTTCCTCCTCCGCCTGGTTTTCCTCCTCCTCCCCGTCCTGCCTCTGACCCTTGATTGCTCGTACTTCGCCTCCTCCTCCTCCTCCGCCTATTCCTCCTCCTCCCCCTCCTCATCCTCCTCCTCCTGCTCCTCCTCCTCCTCCTTCTCCTCCTCCTCCTCGCTCCTGGTCTTCCCCATGCCGATCTATTACACGCGTTGTGTGAGTCGTTGCAGTGCATCCTCCTCGCCGTTGCCCTCCGTTTCCAATGCATCATCGATTGCCGTCTCGCAGCGTTTCCCCGTCTTCCTGGCGCCATTCCTCCTCTAACGGAAGAAGCGCGCACATGCGCGCAGGCGAAGCGTGCGATAGTACCCACACACAGTTGAAGATGATGATGTTCAGCCCACTTGACTATGGTCACAATCAACATGCCAAGCACGCTGGTGGCCCGTTTCCCCTCAGCAATGTTTGATTACCTATGTGCATGTGATGTTTTTGCTTTTGCGATGTACGCCCCAACGCGGGCAGCCTAGAAGCTGGATTCCCATTTTACGCGCAAGACGCACATTTGTTTATCCATTGCTCTGCGTTAAGGTTGCATCGCCGCTGCATGTTGTTATTTCTCGTTGGTTGGATGTTGCGTGTTGCCCTGCCGTGATGCGCTGCTTCTGCTCGGAGCCGCCTATGGGGCCGCCTTGGAGGCCTTTCGGGACGTCTTGGGGTGGTCTTGGAGGCTCGGCCGTCTCGGGGTCCCCTGGAAGGGGCATCCAAAACAGGATGCCCCTCTCGCCTTCTTTAGATCCGGCCTCAGCGGTGGTCGTTTGGATCTGCTCGTTGTGTCGCCTCGCAACCGAATCCAGCAGTAGCGGCGGCATCCAGCCCACTGGTCGCCAACGCACCCGTCACGGGCGCTCCTCCGAGTCTTCTTCGCGAGCTCGAAGTACGTCCCCCGCTGCGCGACCGTGGCCGGAGAGATGGAGCGGCACCTCTCCGACAAGAGGCCGCTGCACATGGCCTGCCATCTCAGGGGAGAACACTTGACATTGGACTTGGCATCGCTCGGACGTGTGCATTGTTCCTTCGGCGAGGACCGTCGAGGAGCATCCTTGATCATTTGGCGAAAAAAACCACACACGAAACCGAAAACAACACAGGGAAGGGACGTCCGAGCGATGGCCCGCTTCGCCCCCTCCTTCGCGGCCGCGGCCGCACCCTCCGCCCTGCCCGGGGCTCTGGCCTTCTGCGCCCGCGGCCTCTTTCGGCGCGGCGCCGACATGAAGATAAGCAAGGGCGCCCTCGAGGGCGCGAAGTTATTCGCGCTTCGCGCTTCGCGGTTCGGCTCCGATTCCTCCTCTTCCTCCTCTTCTCCCCTGGGAGGCGGCGCGAGAGCGCGAAGTTATTCGCACTTCGCGCTTCGCGCAGCGCGAAGCGCGAAGCTGGGAGCCCTTGATAAGCGGGGCAAGAGCTGGCCCTCGGGGGAAGCCGCCCCCCCGAGCGGGTCGCCCGGGCGACCTCCAAGGGGCCCAAAGGACACCCCTCGCAGGCAGCTTCTCTTGGCAAGAGATCGCTCCCTCGTTTTCCACAAGGCCAGCCCGCGCGCGCTTCGCGCCTCAGGCGCGCCGTTTCCTCGACCAGGTGCTCCAGCTTGTCGTGCTTGCCCTTGGCCTTGTGGAGAGCCTTCTAGTTGTTCTCGGTTGCGCGCTGGGTGGGGTTTCTGTTGTGCGTTGCATTTTTGCGCGTTGATGCGTGTCGTTGGCGTCGTTGCTGCTAGCGTCGTTGCTGTTGTTTGGTGGTGCGGTCGTTGAATGTTGCGGCTGGGCTGTGGCGCGTTGTTGATGGCTTACAGTTGTCGCGCGGTGGTGGCGCAGTGTATTCGGCGGTGCAACGTCGTCGTTCGCCTGTTATGTCGCTGTGGCTATGCATCTAGAAGCCAAGATAGTGCGTCTCTGTTCACCCCGACACCTGAGCCACGACGACGTCGCGACGCATGTGGAAGAATTCCTTGCGCTGGCGCTTGACCAGTTGAGCGAGGGCGGCCTTCTCGCGCCGCAAGGCTGTGCGCGCGCGGCATTTCCGCAAGTGCCTCTGCGCAGCCTCCATGAGGCGCTACTTGACCCGCGGATTGGCGACCTAATTCATCAGAGACTTGGCGCGCTTCCGGTCACGACACCTGTCGGTTTTACTATTGATTGCCTTCTTTGACGAAATTGGCGCGGCGTGCTGCGGCGCCAGCGCCGGGGAGAGAAGCAGCCAACAAAAACAAATACTCGATTCAGTGCACACTGCGGATGGTTGCACCCAGTCAGGTTGAGGCGGAGGAAGAAGAGGAGGAGGAGGAGGAGGAGGAAGAGGGAGGAGGAGGATGGGGTAGGACGAGGAGGATGGGGAGGAAGAGGAGCAGCAGCAGGAGGAGAAGTAGACGGATCATCGGAGTGATCGCTCGCTGTGGGGACCCACTGGAGTGCAACCAGCTGGCTTTCAATCGGATAGCCTGCGATCCATTGGGTTGCCATCGACTGCGTTGTTATAGATTTGTTTGAAGTCGTTTGGTTTGCTATCCGTTGGCGTGCAATCGCGACGAGGCGGATGTCCCCCCAGCCATTCGGCTAGGGGGCGGAGGAAGAAGAGGAGGATGAGGATGGGGAGGCGGACGAGTAAGAGGATGGGGGGCGACGAGGGGCAGGATAAGGAGAAGGAGGAAGAGGACGATGACGACGAGGAGGTGAAGGACGAGGAAAATGAGAGGGAGAAAGATGGGCAGGGGGAGTAGGAGAAGGAGGGGGAGGAGGAGGAGGAGGAGGAGGAGGAGGAGGAGGAGGAGGATCATCGGAGCGATCGCTCGCTGAGGGGGCGGGGTGCTGGGGGAGGGGGCT
>CAUYUJ010017448.1:185000-207500 GCA_963575745.1 Prorocentrum cordatum
AGGACGACGAGGACGACGGCGACAACCACGACGACAACGTTGGCGACGACGAGGACGACGACTACAAGGAAGACGACAACGACGAGGACGACGACGACGGCGACGACGAGGACGATGACGACGACGACGAGGAGGACGAGGACGACGACGACGACGACGACGAGGACGACGACGACTACGACATTGACGACGACGGCGAGGACGACGACGACGAGGACGACGAGGACGACGACGACGAGGAGGACGACGATGACGGCGAGGACGACGACGACGACGAGGACGAGGACGACGATGACGACGACGACTACGACGACAAGGACGACGACGACGATGACGACGACGACGAGGACGACAAAGACGACCACCACGACAATGACGACGACGAGGACGACGACACTACGACGAGGACGACGAGGACGCCTCGACGAGGACGACGACGACGAGGACGACAACGACGACGACGAGGACGACGACGACAAGGACGACGACGACGAGGACGACGAGGACGACGACGACAACGACAACGACGACGAGGAGGACGACGAAGACGACGACGACTACGAGGAAGACGACAACGACGAGGACGACGACGACGGCCACGACGAGGACGAGGACGACGACGACGAGGACGACGAGGATGATGACGACGACGAGGACGACTACAACGACGACGACGAAAACGACGACGACGACGACGAGGACGACGAGGACGACGACGACGAGGACGACGACGACGACAACGACGACAACGACATTGACGACGACGACGAGGACGACGACGACGAGGACGACGAGGACGACGACGACGAGGACGACGACGACGACGAGGACGACGACGACGACGAGGACGAGGACGACGATGACGACGACGACGACGACGACGACGACGACGACGAGGACGACGATGATGACGAGGACGCCGCGGATGGACGACGATGACGAGGGCGACGCTGAGGATGACGAAGACACCGACGACGAGGAAGCTGAGGACGACGAGGACGACGACGACGAGGAGGACGACGACGACGACGAGGACGCTGAGGACGACGAGGACGACGACAAGGACGACGACGACGAGGACAACGACGACGATGAGGACGACGACGACGACGACGACGAGAACGACGACGACGACGAGGACGACGAGGACGACGACGACAACCACGACGGCAACGTTGACGACGACGAGGACGACGACTACAAGGACGACGACAACGACGAGGACGACGACGACGGCGACGACGAGGACGAGGACGACGACGACGAGGAGGACGAGGACGACGATGACGACTACAACGACGACGACGACGAGGACGACGAGGACGACGACGACGACGAGGACGACGACAACGACGACGAGGACGACGACGACAACGACTTGACGACGACGAGGACGACGACGACGAGGACGACGAGGACGACGACGACGAGGACGACGATGTCGACGAGGACGACGACGACGACGAGGACGAGGACGACGATGACGGCGAGGACGACGACGACGACGAGGACGACGGCGACGACGACGACGACGACGAGGACGACAAAGACCACCACCACGACAACTACGACGACGAGGACGACGACACTACGACGAGGACGACGAGGACGCTGAGGACGACGAGGACGACGACGACGAGGACGACAACGACGACGACGAGGACGACGACGAGGAGGACGACGACGACGACGACGAGGACGACGAGGACCACGACGACAACGACAACGACGACGAGGAGGACGACGAGGACGACGACGACTACGAGGAAGACGACAACGACGAGGACGACGACGACGGCGACGACGAGGACGAGGACGACGACGACGAGGAGGAAGAGGACGACGATGACGACTACAACGACGACGACGACGAGGACGACGAGGACGACGACGACGACGAGGACGACGACAACGACGACGAGGACGACGACGACAACGACATTGACGACGACGACGAGGACGACGACGACGAGGACGACGAGGACGACGACGACGAGGACGACGACGACGACGAGGACGACGACGACGACGACGACGAGGACGAGGACGACGATGACGACGACGACGACGCTGACGACGAAGACGACGACGATGATGACGAGGACGCCGCGGATGGACGACGATGACGAGGGCGACGCTGAGGATGACGAGGACACCGACGACGAGGAAGCTGAGGACCACGAGGACGACGACGAGGACGACAACGACGACGAGGACGACGAGGACGAGGACGACGACGACGACGAGGACGACGAGGATGATGACGACGACGAGGACGACGCTGAGGACGCTGAGGACGACGTGGACGACGTGGACGACGACGACGACGACGACGAGGAGGACGACGACGACGACGACGCGGATGGGCGTGAGCACGGACGCCGTCCCCTTGCCCTCCCCTGCAGGGCTGGCGGCTCCAGGCGGACTACGCCAGCGACAGCGAGGGCTCGCAGCCGCGAGGCCCCGCGGCCGCGCCAGCGGGGGCCGCCCCGGAGGAGCCCGGCTGGATCCCGCGGACGCCGTGAGCCGCGCCGCGCGCCGCGTGCCGGCCGCCGCGTGCCTCGTTCCGCCGCCCGCTCCGGCCGCCGCCTCCCCTCTGCTGCGTCCTCGTGCTCCCCCTGCCTGCTTCGTCCTCGTGCTCCTCCCTCTGCTGTTCTCCTGCCCCCCGCATCGTCGTCCCCGCCCATGCCTCTGCTCCTGAGTACGTTCTCCTGCGCCTCGGCTCCGGCCCTGCCTCCTCATCCCTCCACCTCCTCGTCCTGCCTGCCCCTGCCTCCTGGGCATCCCGCAGGCTCCAGTCACTTCTCTTGTCCCTGTTTGTTTCGCTGGCTGCCCTCGCTTCGTCGTTTCCACCGCCTGCGGTCTTCTCCGCCCTTCCTACCCCTGCCTCCTGGGCATCCTCCGCATGCCCCATTCGTTTCTCTTCTCCCTGTTCGCTTCGCCTGCTGCCTCCGCTTCGTCGTCTCTTCCGCCTGCGACAGCCCAGAGGGGTCGCAAGGCTCAGAATCAGAGGGAGGAGGAAGAGAAGGAGGAGGAGCAGCAGCAGCAGAAGGCGGAGAAGGAGGAGCAGGAGGAGGAGGAGGAGGAGGAGGCTGAGAAATAGAGGGAGGAGAAGCGGGATGATGATGATGATGATGATGATGATGATGATGATGATGATGATGTTGTTGATGATGATGATGATGAATTGATGATGAATGATGCTGATGATGATGATGATGATGAGGAGTGAGGAGGATAATGATGATGTTGATGCTGTTGATGCGTATGGTGATGAATGTGATGATGATGATGATGGTAATGCTGGTGATGATGCTGCAGATGATGATGCTGAGTATGTGGTAAACCGTTGATGATGCTGATGATGCTGATGCTGATGCTGATGATGATGATGGACGACGATGATGATGATGATGAGATATGATGATGATGATGATGATGATGATGATGATGATGATGAGATGACGATGATGATGATGATGATGATGATGATGATGATGATGATGATGATGATGATGATGATGACGATGACGATGACGATGACGATGACGATGACGATGAGGATGAGGAGGAGGAGGAGGAGGAGGAGGCGGAGGCGGAGGCGGAGGAGGAGGAGTACAATAACCAAACAGCCATGATGCCTATGCTTGGCCAAGTGTAGAGTTATCCCGACAAAGCAACCTAACAGCGATGTGTAGGAGCATATCGGGAAGCATTACCCTTACGATTCAGATGAGAATCCAGTTGTAGAATTCTGCTGTTCTCGCAGTCGTAGTCGCATTCGCGATGACAGTCGCAGTGGCAACGGCAGTCGCAGTCACAGCCTCAGCCTCAGCCTGCTTCAGCCTCAGCCTCAGCCTGCCTCAGCCTCAGCCTGCTCAGCCTCTTCAGCCTCAGCTGTCTGCCTGCAGCTCGGCTCAGCCTCAGGCTGCCTCAGCCTCAGCCTGCATCAGCCTCAGCAGCCTCAGCCTGCCTCAGCATCAGCCTGCCTCAGCCTCAGCCTCAGCCTGCCTCAGCCTCAGCCTCAGCCTGCTTCAGCCTCAGTCTGCCTTCAGCCTCGGCCTCAGCCTCAGCCTGCCTCAGCCTCAGCCTGCATCAGCCTCAGCCTCAGCCTCAGCCTGCCTCAGCATCAGCCTGCCTCAGCCTCAGCCTCAGCCTCAGCCTCAGCCTGCTTCAGCCAGCCTCAGCCAGCCTCGGCCTCAGCCTCAGCCTGCCTCAGCCTCAGCTCAGCCTGCCTCAGCCTCCTCAGCCTCAGCCTCAGCCTCAGCCTGCCTCAGCCTCAGCCTCAGCCTGCCAGCCTCAGCCTCAGCCTCAGCCTCAGCCTCAGCCTCCTCAGCCTCAGCCTCAGCCTCAGCCTGCATCAGCCTCAGCCTCAGCCTCAGCCTGCCTCAGCCTCAGCTGCCTTCAGCCTCGGCCTCAGCCTCAGCCTGCCTCAGCCTCAGCCTGCAGCCTCAGCCTCAGCCTCAGCCTCAGCCTGCCTCAGCATCAGCCTGCCTCAGCCTCAGCCTCAGCCTGCCTCAGCCTCAGCCTCAGCCTGCTTCAGCCTCAGCCTCAGTCTGCCTTCAGCCTCGGCCTCAGCCTGCCTCAGCCTCAGCCTCAGCCTCAGCCAGCCTCAGCCTCAGCCTCAGCCTGCCTCAGCATCAGCCTGCCTCAGCCTCAGCCTCAGCCTGCCTCAGCCTCAGCCTCAGCCTCAGCCTCAGCCTTCAGCCTCAGCCTCAGTCTGCCTTCAGCCTCGGCCTCAGCCTCAGCCTGCCTCAGCCTCAGCCTGCATCAGCCTCAGCCTCAGCCTCAGCCTGCCTCAGCATCAGCCTGCCTCAGCCTCAGCCTGAGCCTGCCTCAGCCTCAGCCTCAGCCTGCTTCAGCCTCAGCCTCAGTCTGCCTTCAGCCTCGGCCTCAGCCTCAGCCTGCCTTCAGCCTCAGCCTGCCTCAGCCTCAGCATCAGCCTGCCTCAGCATTCAAAATGTGGCCCGGGAGTGGAGTTCTGGGAATTCGAAGAACACGAAGTGGCCTACAGTTGGCTCCAGGCATTCAAAATCATGCCCAGGAATGGAGTTCTGGAAACTTGAAGACCACGAAGTGGTTTACAGTTGGCTCAGGGCATTCAAAATCATGCCCAGGAATGGAGTTCTGGGAACTCGAAGACCACGAAGTGGCCTACAGTTGGCTCCGGGCATTCAAACTGTGGCCGGGGAATGGAGTTCTGGGAATTCGAAGAGCACGAAGTGACTTACAGTTGGCTCCAGGCATTCAGAATGTGGCCCGGGAATGGAGTTCTGGGACCTCGAAGACCACGAAGTGGCCTACAGTTGGCTCCGGGCATTCAAAATGTGGCCGGGAATGGAGTTCTGGGAGGTCGAAGAGCACGAAATGTGTGACTGTTTGCTTAAAACGAGTCCGGCCCTGAGCCCGGCCCTCGCTGTCTGGATGCCGCCCAGACCTCCTTCTGAGTCATCAGATGCTTTCTTTTGACACCACTAGAAACCTATCAGTCTTCGCTGTTAGGTAAAAATGAGGAGGAGAAGAAGAAGGAGGAGAAGGCGGAGATGGAGGACGAGGGAGGGAGAGGGAGGAAGAAGGAGGAGGGAGGGCCTGGGATGAGGGGGGAGCGGGAGGATCGAGGGGGCCAGGGGACCCGCACCCCCGACGTCGCGACTTTTTCACAGCGTCGACCCCCAGAGGTCTGAACCCCTCTCCCAGGGACCATCGACTGGAACAACAACATGTGGAGCCCAACTCCGGATTGTACGATGGGGGGTGTACATCCTCGATAGGGGTGTTTCCGATTTGGCATCCAGGGGTATATCCGCGAGTTTCCCTCCTTTTCTGAGCGGCTTCATGTTTGGGGAAAGTCGGGGATTGGGGGGCGAACCCCAGACCCCCGACGTGGTAATTTTCCACAGCGTCGAGCCCCAGAGGTCTGGACCCCTTCCCCGGGACCGGCTTTCCACCCGGAGTCTGTCGGGGGCTGCCAAGAGTGGGGTGATGACTAGGGGGGGGGGGGATATCTTGACCCAGGCCATGATATCTCCCCAGATCTCATGGCGCCTCTTCTTCCTCTTCTTCCAAGACGTCCCCTGGCCCCCCTCCTGGGCCGCACACATGCCTCGGGCCATGATTTGCGACCCCCCCTCTTGGACGCCCCCCTCTTGAACGCTCCCCGAGTCGTTTTGCTCACGGTCCTCGGGGCCCGGCAGGGGCCTCCGCGGCCGAAGGCAGCGCCAAAAACTTCCCGCCGTGCTGTTGCTACAGCGCGAGGGGGTCTGGGGAGGAAGGAGGAGGGAGCCCTTGTTTTGACTGCAGGCTCCCCAGGCAGCCGATCCTCCTGCTGGTTCTGCACCACCGGCCTCCTCCTTGTGCTCCTCCTGCCCCTCCTCCCTCATTCTTCCTCCTCCTCCTCGGCCTACGCCCTCCTCCTCCTCCTTCTCCTCCTCCTCCTCCTCCTCCTCCTCCTCCTCCTCCTCCTCCTCCTCCTCCTCCTCCTCCTCCTCCTCCCCCCCATTGTTGCAGATGCATGCGCTGGTGGGCCCGAGGAGGGCCAGAAGCAGCCACCCAGCCCGACCCTCGGGGCCAGCAGGCGAGCAGGCGAGGCAGACCCCGCCTGGTAACGCACCCCCGGGGAAGGGCTGCGGGAAGAGGAGCAGAGATCGGCCACGCGCAGAGGGGGGGGAAGAAAGAACCCGTGGAGGTGGCGGCCCGGTTTCCCATCCCACCACCAAGAGGGGGATGCGAAGTCCCTGAAGACGGGACGGGGTGGGCACGAGTGGGCATCGTAGCCGGCTAAAAACCACAAGAGGCATCAAAGTTTTTGAAATCCCAATTGCCAATTAATGCGTTGCAGCATGCTCTCCCCTGGTGTTGTGCAACAATTACGACGGGAGGTTTTGGGCGATTTTCGGCCTCCGGAGGCCCTCACAGGGTCACAGGGCCTCGGGACCGTTTGAACACGATCGAGGATGAAAAACCGGTACCGGGGAAGCGGTCGCGACCTCTGGGGTCGACGTTGCAGAAAAATCACGACGTCGGGGGTTCTGGGAACCCTGTTCCTTTGGGGGGGCTCAGTGTTCCCTAGTTGTTTTGCAGTTCGCCTGAGGTGTTTCTTAGGTTTTCGATGGGAACTCGAGGTTTAACTTATGCAGAACAAGGGCCTCGCTCCTGATTGAATCGTTTCGCTCATTCCGCCTGCCCGTGTTGTGCTATGGGCGGCGTTTGTCTGCATGTTGGTGGGGCGCGTTTCTTCGGCCGTCTTGGGGCCCTCTCGGGTCGTCTTGGGGCCCTCTTGGGGGCCTCTTGGGCCCACTTGGGACGATCTTGGGGGCCTCTTGGGCCGTCTTGGGGCGTCGGGAAGGGCATTGGGGGGGGCCTCCTGGGGCCGCTCGGGGGCCCCTTGGCGGCGTCTTGGGGACCTCCTGAGGGCTCTTGGGAGCCCCTCGGGGCCTCTCAGGGGCCTCTTGGGGCTTCCGGAACCTTCACAGGACCGAGGGCTCGAAATGTTGTTTCGTGCTCCCCCTCTGGGGCCCCTCTTGGGGCGCTCTAGGGGCCCTCTTGGGCCGTCTTGGAGGCCTCTTGGGCCGTCTCGGGGCCCTCTTGGGCCGTCTTGGGGCCCTTTTGGGGGCCTTTTGGGCCCACTTGGGGCGATCTTGGGGGCCTCTTGGGCCGTCTTGGGGCGTCGGGAAGCCGAAAAGGTGGAAACACCCAAATCTTTCCAAAATCAAAGGAAAAGCAATGAATTTTGCATCTTGGGGCCCTCTTGAGAGTGCTCTTGGAGGCCTCTTGGGGCGTCTGGGGGCCATCTTGGGCGTCTTGGAGCGATCTTGTGGCATCTTCGAGCCCTCTTGTATCATCTTGGGGGCCTCTTGGAGGCCTCTTGACCCTTCTTGGGGCTCTCTGGAGGGTCTCGAGGGCGGCGCCCAGACGGAAAACCATCTCTGATCCGACCCTTCCGGGGTACTGGTCCTCCAGGGCCCCCCAGGGGCCGCCCCCCGCGCGCGAAGTAGAAATACCGTAAGGCAGTTGCCAGAGATCTTAGCACGCCTCTGGCCAGTTGGGCCGGCGAATTTAAGGTTCCTTAGGTCAGCACCCCGACGATGGGGGGAGGAGGAGGGGGGGAAGGCATCTTAGATAGAAGAAGAACACATTACCACAAACATAAACTGTTGGCGCTCCGCCGGGATTTCTCGGATCCGCGCTGGGCCGCCCCCTCTGGCGCCGCTCCCTGGCGCGCTCCGCGCGCCAGGGACGGGGGTCCAGCGCGGATCCACGAAACCTGCGCGGAGCGCAAAAAGTTTGTGCTCATGCCGCCTTTGTTTTTCCCTATCAGAAGCACCCCTGCTCCTGAGAAGGCCCGGGCCTTACCTGTCGATGGAAGGCCGGGGCGCCTTCTGAGACGCAGCCTGCCCCCAAGAAGGCCTCCTCTGGACGCCCGAAATGGGTACGGAAAGAATGGAATGGGTACGATGCCCAACAGCAGTTCCTGCTCATTTTGAACAGGACTCGCTGTCCACGCCGCCGCGGCCTGTGTCCATTCGAGACAGAAGGCCGCCTGCCCCCAAGAAGCCCTCCCCCCTCCCCGGACCCCCCTCCTGCGCGCCGGCAGTAAGATGTTGCGAGAAGGCGGGAGCCCAGGCCCCCCTCGCGTCGTGAGAGAAAAAAAGCCCGACGGCGGGCGTCTGGCCATTCTTCAGGAGGAGAAACAACAGACAGACACAGTGAATCGGCGATCCCCAAGAGAATATGGGAGAATGTGGGAAGTGGGGGAAGACAAACACCCAGAAAATATGTGGAAATATGGGGAATCCTTGTATTTGTGTGTACTTATGTGTGTGTGTGTGTGTCCTTGGGCCCCTTAATTCTCGGCCTCTGGGGGCTCTCGCCGCGACCGCGCAAGAAAGCCGACTTCGGCAGTTTCCTCTGGCACCTGCCACTGCACTGAAAGGCCTGCCAACTGCGCGACGTGAACCCTCCGAACACCAAAGAGCACCGTCAAAACCTCGAACGCCCTGGGACCACCAGAAAACGACGCAGGATGAAAAACTGGTCCTGGGGAAAGGGCCGGGACTTCCGGGGGCCGCATCTTGAAATTAGTTTGGCGACGGACCCAACCATATGCAGTTGTGAGTACTGCCGTTGTGAGTGTCACCTTCGGTGGATGCCCTTTACGGGGCCACGAAGCGAGAAAAGGGTGTGCCGAAGTGGGGCTGGGCCGCCAAGCGGGCGCTGCCACTGGGACCTCCGAGCATCGCGGGAGACATGAAATGAAGGAGGGGGGCCGGTAACAGGGGCCACTGGGGCCTTCGGTGGAGCACCCTATGGGGCCACAAACGTCGCGTGAGAGGTTCGCCGAAGTTGGGGGGATGGGACCGCATGCGGGCGTCGCCACTGGGACCTTCGGTGAGCTTCCTATGGGGCTACGAAGCGTGTAAGGGGTTCATCGAAATAGAAGGTGGAACCGCATGCGGGCGCTGCCACTAGAGCCGTCGGTGGAGCTCCCTGTGGGGCCACGAAACGTGCCAGGGGTGCACCGAAATGGTGAGTAGAAGCGCATGCGGGTGCTGCCACTGGGGCCTCAGGTGGAGCTCCGTATGGGGCCACGAAGTGTGTGAGGCATGCGCCGAAGTTGTGGGTGGAACCACATGCGGGTGCTGCCACTGGGGTCTTCGGTGAATCTCCTTATGGGGCCACAAAACGTGTGATGGGTTGGAGGGTGGAACCGCATGCGGACGCTACCACTTGGGCCGTCGGCGGAGCCACCTGGCCACGAAACATGTGAGCGGTGTGCCGAAATTGACGGTGGAACCGCATGCGGGCGCTGCCACTGGGGCCGTCCGTGGAGCTCCCTATGGCCCTATGCAGCCACCAACATCAGGTGGAGCCCCATGTGGGGCCAAGAAATGTCTGAGGCGTGCATCGACATGGAGGGTGGAACCACATGCGGGCGCTGCCACTGGGGCCTTCGGTGGAGCTCCTTATGGGGCCACAAAACGTGTGAGGGGTTGGCCGACATGGAGGGTGGAACGGCATGCGGGCGCTACCACTTGGGCCTTCGGCGAAATCACCTGGCCACGAAACATGTGAGCGGTGTGTCGACATTGAGGGTGGAACTGCATGCGGGCGCTGCCACTGGGGCCTTCGGTTGAGCCCCCTATGGGGCCACGAAGCGTCTGAGGGGTGTGCCGAACTGAGGATGGAACCGCACGCGGGCGCTGCCACTGGAGCCTTCGGTGGAGCGCCCTATGGGGTACTTGCGAGGGGTGGACCGAAATAGCGGCGGAACCGCACGCGGGCGCTGTCAACGGGGCCTTCGGTGGAGCTCCCGATGGGGCCGCGAACCGTATGAGGGGTGTGCCGAAACAGCGACACGCGGATGGCAAAGGCAGGGATGGGACGGCAGGAGGGGGGGAGGAGGAGAGGAGGAGGAACGCGGGGCGCTGTCTCTTGAAAACAGTGGCCCAGCACCACAGGACAGCTGGGAGAAAGCAGGACGTCGCACGTCTGGAGAGGAAGAGGCCAGCAAAGTATCTGCCACGTCGCCCTGGCGGGCACCACGGCCTCGGAAGCCCAGGCTCCAGTGGCACCAAAAGTGTGGGCCGTCGCCCTCCGGCGGGAGGAGGCTACAGACCCACGCGCAGCACTGTGCACAAGACCCCCGGGCGGATCCGCACAGGCCTTCGAATCGAGGGCCAGGGAAAACAAGAATGCGACAGCGTATGTGTGCATGGCATGTGTGTGAGCATGTGATACGAGGGGGGAAGGAGGGCTAAAATGGCCATGTAGGGCCAGCCTGCGCGCCCGCTGTGCGAGGCATGGTATCGTGCCTGCATGCTTTCTTTTGCCCAGGGCCCCAGGAGAGGGGCCAGGGACATGGAAAGAGGAGATCCCTCGCCTTGGGCAAGGGCCCGAAATCAGGGGAAGACGGGAAATCTGCATCGCAACGTCGAGGGGCGGGTTATGCACAAGCTGGCAATGAGCAGCGGCGTTGCCAGGCACAGTGGACGGCCAGGAAGATGGGGTCGGGCGTTGCAAAGGGTCTGAGCCCAGAACCCTCGTCCTGGCGCTGCGGGAGCACCGCGCGCAGAGTCCGACACTGCAGTCTACCCTGGCCCGCACGAGGCCTCTGTGACCGAGTCCCTGGACTGACGAGCGCCCAATAATGTTTCGCAAGTGTGCCATCCCGCGAGTGTGTGCAGACATAGCCTTACAGTGAGAGGCGGCATCCGCACTCACACTGCAATCCCCCAGGCAAGTTGTACGCAGCCGTGGCGTGAGAGCAACCACTCGAACCATCGACGAGTTCACGTAAGGACATAAAATCTGTTGATGTGGGCGACCACACCCTGCCAGTATACAGTGAGGGGGGCCGAGACAGCGAACAAATTGGGTGCTGCCCCGGTGCAACGGTGTGTGTGTGTGTGTGTGTGTGTGTGTGTGTCCTGGACTGGTCCTTGCAACAGCCTGTAGAACGGCAGTGCATCGAGCAAGCGCAAGGCCAGTGCCGCACAGGAGGTGCGTGAGCCTCTACAGGGACGGAGCGGCAGAGCAGGGGAAGGCAGCGCGCCGATCTGGGCAGACGCTTCTGGGAAATGTGGTGCAAACCCTCCCGATGAAGGCCTGATGGAGTCTAGGTCTCCTAGATGGGGTCGGAGTAGATGGGGTCGGAGGATCGCGCCGCATCGCCGATGCATCGCCGATGCGGCTCGATGTGGGGCCCGCTTTTCTCCACTCCGACGGCGCCGAGGCGTCGCCGGCGTCGACGAGGCATCGCTGATGCATCACCGATGCGTCGCCGATGCACCGCCGACGTATCGGCGATGCGGCACGATCTTCCGGCCCCATCTATTCCGACCCCATCAATCGAAAAAGAACAAACCACGTAAACATAAACTTTTGGCGCTCCGCGCGGATTCCTTGGATCCGCGCCTGGGCCCCCCAGCGGCGCCTCCGGCGCCGCCCCTGGCGCGCTCCGCGCGCCAGGGACCGCGCGCCAGGGAGGGGGGTCCAGGCGCGAATCCAAGAAATCCGCGCGGGGCGCCAAGAGTTCACGTTTATGCGGTGTTTTGTTTTTCTAACCAAGGAGGCCTCTATGGAGCCGGCGGGGCCACGGCAGAAGAGGCGAGAAGCTGGCACGGCCGCCGACGTGGCCGAAACCGCTGTGCTTCCCGCCTGGCATGCGCGCGCGACGGCCTCTCGCACTCCCGCGCCAGCGTCGAGGCCAGCTGCGCGTGCGCTCCGCCGCGGTACAGTGGAGGCCAATGCCAAGAAACACCCTGCTTGCCTCCAGGGTGCCCTGGGTTTCTTGGGTCTCGATGGTTTTGCCATGGGAAGCGTGACGTTCCCACACCAAAAAAACCAGTGGACGTTCTGGAATCTCAGGGTTGGGTTTCTGGTGGAAGGTTTCTTGCGGACTGGCCTCCGCTGTAAGGTGGACCGCGGGCGGAGAAGTGGGGGATGCCCTGAGACAGCGGCCAGAGGAGCAGCCAAGGGGGGCGCCGTCGGTGCCGCGCGACTGGCTGTCGGGGGTGGGGGGGAGGGGCGGAAAGGGGAACTGCAGGCGTTGCGGGAGCCGCTGCGAACCTAGACCCACACGCGCTGGGAAAAATTCCCGACGGGGGGTTTTGTCATCTTCGGCCTCGGGGGGCCCTCGCCAGGCCCCCGGACCGTCAAAAAACTGGTCCTGGGGAAGGGGTCCAAACCATTGGAGGGTCGACTTTGTGAAAAAATCACGACGTCGCGGGTCTGGGAAGTGGGCGCAGCATTGGAGTCCGCCGCCTGCGCTGCAGCCGAGGAGGCTGCGGAGGAAGGAAGGAGGGCCTACTGCGTGCGCGGCGGGCTCAACGCCGTGCAGACGAGCTGGCCGAATGCCTCCTGCACTCCCAGGGAGCACCGCCTAGGCCGAAGGCGCTCGCAGGGTAGACGCTGCTGGCGGAGCTTCCCGCGGAAAATCCTGGTGCTTGGACGCGGCATGAGGCAGAGCATGCGGTGGCGCTGGGCGAGGAGGACTCCCATCGTCCTCCCACGCCCCTTCTCCTCCTCCTCCTCCTCCTCCTCCTCCTCCTCCTCCTTCTCCTCCGCCTCCTCCTTGTCCTCCTCCTCCTCCTCCTCCTCCTCCTCCTCCTCCTCCTCCTCCTCCTCCTCCTCCTCCTCCTCCTCCTCCTCCCCCCTCGTGGCCGCCCCCGAAGGACAGGAGGGGGAAGCGGGGATCGCCTGGCGCGACGCTGCCCCGACCCGCCGCGCCCAGGCGGCTCGCTGCCAGCTTGCGGCACCTACACCGCCAACCTTCCGGTCTGCGGAGGCCCCACGACGACGACGACGACGACGATGACGACGACGACAGCGACGACAGCGACGGCGGCGGCGGCGACGACGACGACGACGACGACAACGGCGACGGCGGCGACGACGACGACGGTGGCGGCGACGACGACGACGCGACAGACGACGACGACGACGACGACGACGACGACGACGACGACGACGACGACGGCGACGACGACGACGGCGGCGACGACGACGACGACGACGGTGGCGGCGACGACGACGACAGCGACGACGACGACGACGACGACGACGACGACGACGACGACGACGGCGGCGACGACGACGACGACGACGACGACGACGACGACGACGACGACGACGACGACGGTGGCGGCGACGGTGGCGGCGACGACGACGGCGACGGCGACGGTGGCGGCGGCGGAGGCAACGGCCACGAGGGCGAGAGGGGGAGAAGGAGGAGGAGGAGGTGGAGGAGGAGAAGGAACGGGAGAAAGAGAAGGAGGAGGGGAAGGAGGAGGAGGAGGGGAAGACGAAGAAGAAGAAGAAGAAGAAGGAGGAGGAGGAGGAGGAGGAGGAGGAGGAGGAGGAGAGAGGAGTGAGGAGGACGTGGAAGGAGATGGAAGGAGGATACGCAGGGAGAAGGGGAGGGAGGCAGGGAGGGAGAAAGTGCAGGCGGAGAAAGGCGGAGGGAGGAGGAGGAGTAAAAGGCAGGACTTGTTCGTGGGCTTGTCCGCCTGATGCGCGGTGGTTTCTAGAGTCCACCGTGGGTTCGGGCGGGGAGGAGGGGGATCGCTATCATCCCTGCACGAGGACGCATGGGATCTCCCGTTGACTCCGGCGGGCTGGGGCACGGGGCACACGAAAAAGAGGGTGGCCAGAGAGCAGGCAGCGTGAGGAGCGCAGGGGGAAGGGGGGGCATGAGCTGGTTTCGCCGGCGCTGGTTTCGCTGGCGGCTGGTTTCGCCGGCGGTTGGCTTCGCGGGGCCCTGACGGCGGGCGGGACTCGAACGGGTGGGTCTGGCGGGCGGGACAATCGAGCGGGCGGACTTGCCAGCACGCGAGTGGGCTGGACCTCACCGAGCGGGACCCTAACGAGCGGGTCGGCGAAGCCAGCGTCGCCGCAGCCAGCTGTCGGCGAAACCAGCGGAGCGAAGCCAGCCGTCGGCGAAACTTGCCGTTCCCAAAGGAGGGGGGGGGCCGACGGAGAGGAGGAGGGGAGAGGAATCAAGCAGTGGCGAAGCGTCCCGGCTCGCCTACAGCCCCACCAAACAATGTTCTAAGAACTTCTTGTGGCTCCCACGAAATGTTCTTTACACATGTCTGGTTGGGACTGTTTTGTTTTCACACATTGGGTTTATGTTCTCAGAACTTTGTTTTTGTTCTTAAAACATTTTGGGGTTCTAAGAACACTTCGTGGTATGACTATAGGAATGCCGGGACGGTCGGTCCCTGCTCAAAGGAAGGAGGGCGGGAAGAAGGAGCAAGTCGCGGGTACAGGTTGGAGGGGCGGGTCGCCGCGTCCAGGCAGGCGCGCCCCCCCCACCTTGCGGAGCGGACCCCGGGCCACCTGTGGGCCACCTGGGAGAAAGACGTGGTGCAAATGTGCGCTCATGTCACTAAGTCAAAACAGATGCCCAATCCCAAAAACGCGAGGGCCAAGACAACATGCAGGCTCCTCGAGACTTCGGGGAGGGAGATTTTGGGGTAGGGTTTTTTTTCAGGGCGACGACGACGAACGCAAAACATACCCCGAAATCTTTGGCCGATCTTCGAATCCTCGGTGAATCCGCGATTTTGGGATTGGGGATGTGTTATTTCGTGGTCGTCATGGGCCTCTTGTGGGGCGATCCTAGGCAACTCGGGGCGCTCTTGGACCGTTGGGGGGGGTTCTCCTGGGGCCGTCTTGGGGGCCCCCTGGCCTCTGGACAAGTCACGCGGGAAACTCCCGTACAGCGCCCGCTGCGACTCGAAGTGGCGGAACCGTGCTCGGCAATCCTCGGGCGTCGCCGAAGGGCTGTATGGCGGTAAGCCATTCGGGCGGGGACGGCATTGGCAAGAGTGCGTCTGGCGACACAGCCGGAAATATGAATACACATGCTCACCAATCCACAGCACACGCGCGCGACGGAAACACAGAGATGGTTTTCTGCGTAGCTCCTCAATTTCTTGATACCTTTAGATGATTGGAGCCGAGCTTTCAGGGCGCACCGTTGAGCCTGCCAAGAAACATACGGTGGCTCAGCCTAAAAACAAAAAAAACGATGCATGGGGACAGGCGTTTATGGCATAAGCCCCAAAACTTAGCAGCAGCTTGGATCTGGACAGCTTCGGCAATTACGGGCACAATGCTGCACGTTACCTCCGATCTCGCACGGGCGCATCTGATCCGCAGCGCGCCCCCTCTCGGAGCAGTGCCGAGCGCACAAGGTAGGCCCTGGGGAGCCGCAGGCCACCCGGGATGGTTGCCTCGAGCTCCTCCTCCGAACGCACCTTGGTTCCCACACGCCTGGGCCTGGATGCCTGGGCCTGCCCAGAGCCTGAGGGTTTAGGGTTTAGGGTTTAGGGTTTAGGGTCCACTAACCCAAACTCGCAGCCTATTGGACGTGTCCCACCCACCCATGACCCAAGACATAGTGATCTCAAAACGACGACGACTTTGACGATATCGATTACGACGACGACGATACTGATCTCAAAACGACGACGACAACCAACGACGACGACACAGTCGCGCAAAGTCTTCTGGGAAACCGCTGCAACGGCGATGCGGTCCGCGCGCGCGACGACGCGATTCGAAGAACAATGCATACTTACGCGAGTCCCTGTGCGTCGCAGGGACGCTGCCCAGCGGCGGTGAGATTGCATCGAGTGGCTGCGCAAGGCGCGCGGGATCGCTCGTTGCCTCGAGGACACGGACCCCCATTCCGTATCCTTCGCACTGCGGCGCGACGCGCGAAGGCCGATGCAAGGGCGATGCGACGCGCGCGCGCGTGCGAAGCGACAAAACGACAACCCCCCACCCCCCGCAGCACATGATTTCAAAACGACGACGACGTTGACGATATCGATTACGACGACGACGATACTGATCTCAAAACGACGACGACGCCATGTTTGGCATTCCGATGCCAGCATCTCCTCCCAGAGCGCCATTCCTGGCACCCCGAGGCCAAGCGGGAGGGGTGCGCCGGAATGGGGGGCGGCATACGGGGTGCCGAAGGGCGGCCGTGAGAGCTTCAGGATTTAAATCTTTATAGGCTGTCAGCTCTTAGGGTTTAGGGTTCAGGGTTTAGGGTTTCTCTTGGCGCAGCGGCCGACAGTCCAGGCAATGCTGCCCCCCCTTCGGCAAGCTTGATTGGGGGGGCGGTTCGTCGACCCGAGCAAACTTGGCGAAGGGAGCAGGAGGTGTAACATCTTCCCACCCCCGGCTGCATGACCGGCGACCTCCCGAACTAAAGTTTTTTACGGTTTCGGGCCGCTGGCCCCTAAATTCCCAAATTGACGCTCCCAGGCGTTCCCTGGCGTTCCCAAGCGTTCCCAGGCGCTCCCAGGCGCTCCCAGGCGCTCCCAGGCGCTTCCCGTTGTTCCCAAACGCTCCCAAGCGATCCCGGGCGCTCCCAGGCGCTGCCAGGCGCCCCCAGGCGCTCCCAGGCGCTCCCGGCACGCTCCCGGCACGCTCCCAGGCGCTCACAGGCGTTCCCAGGCGCCCCCAGGCGCTCCCAGGCGTTCCCAGGCGCTCCCAGGCGCTCCCGGCACGCTCCCAGGCGCTCCCTGGCGCTCCCAGGCGCTCCCAGGCGTTCCCAGGCGCTCCCAGGCGCTTTCTGGCGCTCCCAGCCGCTCCCAGGCGCTCCCAGGCGCTCCCAAGTGCGCCCAGAGGCGCTTAGAGCGCCCCACACGTGTTCTTACGTGTCGGAGAGGTATAGCCCGATCCGGGCGTGAAAAGTCCCCGGGTTTAGGGTGTTGTATTCTTCGAGGATCAAGCATGGTTTATCTTTGCAGCGTAGATCCCCAATCGTGGGGTTAGGTAGCCCTAGGCTACCAGGACGACCCAGTCTGGCTACCTGCTGAAGCATATCAGAGAAGCCCTTGTCTCTCGTAGACGGCGTCAATGATGCGCGGTGGGAGGGCAGAAGCACAACGAGGCGCTTGGGAATTTAGGGTTTAGAGGGGGTCCGACGGTTCCGCGCTGTTCGATGATCTTCGGAGGCCGCGGGGCGGCCTTCGGCCCCTGCCATTCTCCCGAGGGCGCATTGCTGTTGCCCTTCCCTCCGTAATGATTCATCCCCCCCGCGAGTGTGTGCGATTAGCGGCTCCGCCGCCTTGTTGCCGCCCCACCGCCGCCCGTCGCCTGCGCTCGCTCGTCGGATCCGCCGCCTTGTTGCCGCCGCCGTCGCCCCGTCGCCGCCTCGTCTCCGGCCCGTCGCCGCCTCGTCGTTGCCTGGCGTCCGTGCTCGTTTGTCGAATCCGCTACATTGCTGCCACCGTCCCCGCCCCGTGGTCGCCTAATTACCGCCCGTCGTCTGGGGTCGTTTGTCGAGTCCGCCGCCTTGTTGTCGCCGTCGCCGCCTCGTCGCCGCCCGTGACCGCGCCCCGTTGCACATAGATTGCACCACATAGGTTTTCCGTTCAATAAAAAAGCTCGGATGTACCACCCACCCACCGCCCCTCACCCCCCGAAAGTATTGCTCCCCCCGTGGGATAGCGCAAGTTACACAGTATGATGCTCCTGCCCCACCGCTCACCCGAAATATGAAGCCGTACCATCCCGCGGGGGACCGTTACCGACGGCCCCCCTTTCATCCATTTCACATAACGCTAGGCGCGCGAATTCGCTGGTCAACAATCCTACATGACCAACCACCCCTTGATAAAACAGACAACGTCGACATACGCGCGTTGTCACGCGCATGCCGACACTCCTACACAAAAAGCACACAGCGTTTTTTATGATGTCAAGGTCGAGTTGGCCGAATTTCCTAACAAAACAAAAGAGCAGCTCGAACACAATAATCAATTAAATGTGCGCGATCTTGCGAATGTGTTCCAAAACCCACAAAGCGCGCATCAATTGTTTTATCATATGCGGCCAAGAGGGCGGCGTTGGCGCGTTTGATGAAAGGGGGGCACGGTCCCTGTCACGTAGTAGCATGCGGGCCACTCGCGCCCGTCGGCCGCACGCGCATATTGAAATCCTTCCACAACTTGCATCACCGACGCGTGGACACCATCATCGTCATCAGCGTGGTCAGCATCGGCACCGTAATTGGCCTTGCCGTCGTCATCGTCATCGTCGTCACCAGCATCGCTACAATCATCATCGTGTCTGCCGTGGCCGACGTCGCCATGATACCGCGCCCACCCGAGCCACCGACTCGCACTGGAACGCCCGCGCGGCAGCGTTGCCTGCGAGACGCGCTGGGAAGTCCCCCGCGGTCAGCGCCACCGCGGCCGCGTCGGTCGCGTCAGAAAAAGCTGGCTGCTCTGCGCGCGATCTCGCGTGCACCGCGCAGGCCGCAGCAGGTGCGCCGCGTGCGGGGCCCACGCGGGCGCGCACGACTTGAAAGTGTGCTGCAGGCCGTGGCTTGGCATCGCTCGGGCGTGTGCATTTTTTCCCTCGGCGAGGACCATCGAGGAGCACCCTGAATATTTTGGCGAAAAACCACGCACGAAACTGAGAAAAACACAGGGAAAAGACGCCCGAGAGATGGCCAAGTGGGCTCAGTGCCTGAGAGGACCCGTGCCTCAGAATGGAGCTACTGGCTTCGCGCCCAGCAGCGTCCAACATCGGATGGGCTCCATTTCGGTCGTGGACGCTCGAACGCTTGTGGAAGCAGCCCCACAAGCCAAACGAGCGGATCCGGAGCTGTTTCGACACCTGGGGTTTGGAACGCCTGCGCCACGACAAATCGTGCGAAACGAGCCGCGATCCTGGCAGTTTCATTGGTTCGTAATGTGAAGTACACGTTGCCTTTGTTAGGGCTGCGCAACGTAACGTCCAGCTATACCCTTTTCCTCATCCTCACCCTCCTCTTCCACATCCTCCTCATCACAACCCACCCTTTTCATCCTTCCTCCAATCCTCCCCGCCTTTTCCCTCCTCCCCCTTTCCCCCTTCTCCTCCTAACCCCCTTCCCGTCGCGTCAGAGATTTAGTGACCATACATGTCCATATTCCTCCTCCCTCCCCCACTCCTCCTCTGATGCCCCCCCTTTTCTGGGAGGCAGGGACGGGGAAGACCGGCATAGATCTGTATACTTGTGCTCTTCCGATCCGGCCCCCCCTTCGCCATGCCCCCATCCTCCTTCGGGGGCGGCCCACAGGTGGCTATGATTGGGGAGGTACCATCTACCCGGATTTTACGACCCCTTCTTCTCTGAACACGTCCTTCGGTCCCCAGTTTTCACCCGCGCACATGCCTCTCTGGCCACGAGCTGCACCCCTCCCCTCTTGGACGTTTCCCTCTTGGGCCCCCGGCTCCCCCCCCCATTGTCCTGCTCCTCCCGCGCTACCCCCTCTTCTGTCTGCCCTCTTCTTCCTTCCCTTCCCTTTCCCTCCTCCGTCCCTCCTCCTCCTCTCCACCTCCTCGTCCTCCTCCTTTTCCTCCTCCTCCTTCTCCTCCTCCTTCTCTTCCTCATCCTTCTCCTCCTCCTCCTCCTCCTCCTTCCCCGCCTCCTTCCTCTCCTCCACCACCTCCTCCTCGTTTTCCTTCTCCTACTCCTCCTCCACCTCCTCGTTCCTCCTCTCCTCCTCCTCCCCTCCTCCTCCTCCTCTCCTCCTTGTCTTCCTCCTCTTCGTCCTCGTCCTCCTCCTCCTCCTCCTTTTCCTCCTCCTCTTCCTCCTCCACCTCTTCCTTATCCTCCTCCTCCTCCTCCTCCTTCTCCTCCTCCTCCTCCTCCTCCTCCTCCTCCTCCTCCTCCTCCTCCTCCTCCTCCTCTTCCTCCTCCTCTTCCACGCCACTCGTCTTGCCCCTCCTGCCCTCCCCCCCGCGAGGCGAGCACGCGGAGGCTTTCCTGAGCCTCCGGCTCGAGGTGCGGCCGTGCTCTCCGCAGCCGCTGCGCCCGGAGCGCGCTCGGGCGGCGGCGGCGGCAGTGGCGGCCTCCTCGTCGTCGTCGTCGTCGTCGTCGTCGTCGTCGTCGTCGTCGTCGTCGTCGTCGTCATCGTCGTCGTCGTCGTCGTCGCCGTCGCCGTCGCCGTCCCCCAGGGTCGGAGCGCGAGGGCAGCAGACCACGGAGACGAGAGGGAGGCGACGGCGAGAGGGAGGGGACGACGCGAGGGAGTGAGAGGAAAGGGAGGGGAGGGGAGGGGAGGGGAGGGGAGGGGAGGGAGAGGAAAGGGAGGGAGGGGAGGGGAGGGGAGAGGGGAGGGGAAAGGGAGGAGGGAGGGGAGGGGAGGGCAGGGGGAGGAATCCAAAGAGGGCTCCCGAGGACGAGCACGGCAAAAGAGGTTTACCCCAGCACGGCACCCCCATTTGGCGGCAGAGGTGGAGACGGGTCGGGAGCGGGCTCCCCCCTCCTCACTCCTCCTCCTCCCCCCTCCCTCCTCCCTCCTCCCTCCCACCTCTCTCCTCCCTCCCCCTCCACCTCCTCCTCCTCCTCCTCCTCCTCCTCCTCCTCCTCCTCCTGGCAGGCAGCCCCAAGGGGGTTCAACTCGCCAAGGTCTTTCTCCACCCAATCCTTGAGAGAGTCCACAAGGTCGCCCCACAGACGATGTTGGCCACCTACATTGATGACACCGTTGCACGTGATGAGAATGATGATGAAGAAATTGTTATTGTTAATATGACGGAGGCTGCAGCTGAGTTCAGAGCGGAACTCCTAGAGTACAGGCTGGTTGTCTCGGACAAAACAGATCTCATCGCGTCGTCCAAGTCCTTGGGTCTACGCATGGCCAGGATTATGAGACGACTCGGCATCCCAGTATCCTACAAGCTGGCGGCCACGGACCTGGGCGTCGACGTCAGTGCTGGGCGCAGGAGAGTAAAGAAGAAGGCTAACCAACGTCTCGCAGCAGCCCGACGGCGTCATGGTCGTGTCTTACGCCTTCGTCGTCTCGGACCCAGAGTCCGAAGAGTCTGCAGTTCACTCTGGAGCACGGGAGTTTTACCACAGGGTTGCTACGGCCATCAAGTTCTTGGCACGGCTCCCAGCACGATGTTGGAGGTCAGGCGCCAGGCAGGGTCGGCCATTGCAGGTACTAAGCGAGGCAGATGTCTGACTTCGGTGCTGGAAGCGACCCTTGCTCAGCGCGACCCAGGACTCGAACTACCTCGTCAATTATTGGAGGCATGGCTGCGTCTATGGTTTGACAATCCACAATATCACAATCCCATTCGTTGGGCATGGTTGCGAATCCACAATGCTGTAGTGGTTGATGGCAGGGCTAGATGGCAGAGAGTTCGTGGCCCAGTTGCTGCAGTGATTGCCACCCTCGTCAATGCAGGTTGGGAATGCAAGCAACCAGAAGTTTGGACTCGGACCATTGCGGGCATTGAGTGGATTTTCCCCAGAGTGGGCACACCTCAGTACCAGCAGGTCGATCTTCACGATATGCTACATGAATTCACGGCAGACCTCCGACACCAGCTCTGGAGGAAGGCCAGTCAATTTGAGGGAGCACATGACCTACAACATGGAGCTGATTTCTCTCAGATCAAGCGCGAGCTCGACAGGTTCGAACGCAAGCAGGACATGGAGAACTGGGGCCTCACCTTGGCAGTGGTGTCTGGAGGCCAGTGGACTCGTGAACGACAACGGGCACAGGGCTACGCCACGGAGCCGCTCTGCAGACGTTGTGGGCGGGAGCCTGAGACGCTCCTGCACCGTGTATGGCTGTGTCCAGCCAACTGTCATCATGATGCGTGCAGAAAAAGTGACAGCCTCATCCCCCGTGCCGTCGCCTCCCATGAGAGCGAGCCCAGCCTTTGGCTCCGTGGGGTTCCCCCCGAGAAGCAGGTGGTGCCTGAGTTTTCGGAGGAGTCTGTGCTTGAGAAAGGGCTGCTTCTTATGGGGAACCCCAGCGCTGCTGTTTCGGATCCCCTCCAGAGCCCCCTAATTGTCTTTGGAGACGGATCTGGAGGAGAGTACTCCAGTGATCCTCGCCGTCGGCGGTGCGGGGCGGGAGTTGCCATTCTCCAGGCGGACCCTGTCGACGATCTTTCGTGGAGCACTGTTTGGGCGGCCTCTGCGCCTCTTGTGGGCCCCAGACAGACGGTCCCCCGCGCGGAGCTGCT
>CAUYUJ010017448.1:212500-235701 GCA_963575745.1 Prorocentrum cordatum
TACAGTCGGACCGAGGTAAAACCAATGAGATCGGTTCGGGGAGGGTACCCTGGTGTTCTTCATGCGTGCTGGATGCTCTTGTGCATCCTGGGGAGGGTACCCTTGGATGTTCTATTTGGTTTGGCCGGCCGGGGGTCTCATGTTCTTGAAGGATGCACTTCTGGCCCAGATCCGACTGTATCAGATTGTGGTGCTCTCCCCCCCTTCCCCCTCCTCCCCCCCTCATGTGCGAATCTCCCCTTCAACACAAATCAGACTGCGGTGCTCTCCCCCCCCCTCCTCCTCCCTCCGTAACCGTTTGGGCTCCAGTTGGCCCAGGGGGCTGCAAAAAGTACCGCTCCTTTTGGGCGCCCGTCTCTTTCGGCCGCGCCCGCCTCCCGGGTGCTCCTGCCTTGTCCCAAACACCGCGCGGCGACGGGGGAAGCGATGGGGCGCGATGGCAGCGACGCCGAGGGGCCGCCCGCTCGGCACAGGGTGACGGTGGACCTACCAGCTGCGGTTCTTGGCATGATCGGCTTCCTGAGCGAGGTGCGGTACGGTCGAAATGGGCACGGGAAGATTGGGCACGAACGCCGACAGCGGTTCCTGCCAATCTGGTTCAGGAATCGCTGTCGGTGCCGCCACGGGCATTGCCCATTTGAGACAGAAGGCCGCCTGCACAACGGCCGCCGCTGTCGGTTTTGGGCAACATTTGTTGTTGGGCATCGTATCCATGTTTTCCGAACCCAGTTCGGGCGTCCAAAGAGGTGGACGAGTGCCCGAGCTTGTACCTGAACCAGGACGTCCTGGCGGAGGCCGTCCGACGCTACGAGCGGCTGTGGCTGCCGCTGGTGGCGGGCCTCGAGCCCGCACTGCAGCGGGCCCTGGTCCCCCCGCTCGACGTGGAGTGGGCGTGGCACTGCCACATGCTGGCCCCCCTGGCCTACCGCCGCGACGTCTCGCAGGTGCTCGCTCGCGCGGGCGGGCAGGCAGCGGCGGCGGGAGTGGACCACGCCGTGCTCACGGGCAGCGCGCGCACCGACGGCCTCTCGCGGGCCAGGGCGCTGTGGGAGGAGGCGCACCCCGGCGAGGCGTTCGACGTCCGCGAGGCCCTGGCGAGGGCCCCGCTCCGGGCGGAGCGCGGCGGACAGCCGCGCGGCCTGCCCAGCAGCATCTCCTACGACATTGCCGGGGCCGCGGGCAGGCAGATGGCGTTCCACTACCAGGTGGCCGTGCTGCCGCACTACAGGGACGCGCAGTTCCTGCGCGAGGCCGCCGACAGGTATGCGGGCAGGTACCTGGAGCTCCAGCGGCGCAGGCCAGAGGGGTTTTGGGTCCCCTCCTACGACATCGACGCCTGTTGGCACGCCCACATGCTGCACCCGGCCCGCTACGCGGCAGACACCATCTCCCTCTGCGGGAAGGTGGTGCCTCACGACGACAGCGTCAACGACCGCGCCGAGGGTTCAAAGCTGCGCAGAGCTTGGCAGGAAACGCAGCAGGCGTGGAAGGAAGAATTCGGCGACGGCCCGTTCGCAGCCGGGGGCATGTTCCGTGGCAGCCCCTCCGAGGAGGAGCTCCAGGCCGGGCTTGGCTGGCAGCCGCCTCGCGTGAGCGGCGCCGAGCTCCGCGCCGCTGCGGTGCAGGATGAGCCGGGCGAGGCCTGCCTGGTGGGCGCCAAGTCGCTCCACTCCGCCGAGTTCGTGGACGCGGCGTGCGGCGTCGGTGCCTCCTCCCTGAGCTCCACCGTCGAGCGGCTGCGTTGGCTGACGCCCACCGGGGACACAGCCCTCCACGCTCGCACAGTGCACTGGGCGGCGGGGCAGCGGCGGGGGCGGCCCCCAAGCCGGGGCAGCTTCTGCGAGCTGCGCGCCCCGTCCGCGGGGGCCGCCGCGGGAGGCCCACCCGTGGCCACGGCGCACCAGGTCTGGGAGTGCCAGCTCCCCAGCCCAGGCCAGCTCGCAGACCCGACGGCCTCTGCCACGCTCGACTGCGGGAGTGGTGAGGCGGCCTTCCTGCTCCGAGCCGCTGGCCGCGACCTCGCGGTGGTCTCCGGGCGCTGGCGGGGCGGCAGCCGCAAGGGGTGCCGAGGGGAGCTGCAGGCCTTCCTCACGATGCTGCAGGGCCCCGAGTATGGCAAGCGCCTGGAACTGGCGTCGGCTTCCCCGATGGGCGTGTCCACGTTCGACCTGCCAGCCTTGGGCGGCGCCCGAGCCTGCTGCGCTGCCGCTGGCTGCCAAGTGACTGCTGGGGGCGGCGGCGCACTCTTGCCCGCCGCCCTGGTCGCGCATGCGCTGGCGATGCTGCGCGCGCAGGTGCAGCCGCACTCGGGCGCCGACGCGCGGTTCCTCTGGGCACACAGCCCAGCCTGCACGGGCCGCGGCAAGTTCCTCTCGGCGGCCGGCGGGCCGGCGCTCTCGGCGGCCTGCCTGGCGGTGGCGCTCGGGCTGCTTGCGGTGGGCGCCGCTGCGGGCGCCGCCGCTGGCCTGCTCGCGCCTCCCCGACTTGCAGGGGGCCGCCCGGCCGGAGGCGGGGACGCGGAGGCGGTCTTGGCTGCCCCGCGGATGCTCCAGGAGGCGGAGGTTGACGTGGGGCTGATTATCGGCGGCTCCTTCGTGGTGGGGGTTTTGGGGCTCAAGTGCTACTGCTGCCTCAGGAAGAAGTGGTGCGCGGGCGGCGGCGGGGGTGGCGGGGGCAGAGGCGGCGGCGGCAGCGGCGGCAGCGGCGGGGGCGGAGGCGTGTGGGGATTCGGCGGCGGCTGCGGCGGAGGCGCGGGCTGCGGCGGTGGTGGGGGAGGGGGCGGAGGCGGCGGCGGCGGCGCGGGCTGCGGCGGTGGTGGGGGAGGGGGCGGAGGCGGCGGCGGCGGCGGCGGTGGCTGCGGCGGTGGTGGCTGCGGCGGCTGACTGGCACGCGCGGCGGGGGCCTGCCTCGCGGCACCCCTCGCTCCCCGGCCACAAGGGCTGCGGCAGCCAGCCGGGTTCCTCCCCGACGTGGGCAACGAAAGGACACGGGGTCGTCCAATCCGACATTCTCGCGCAAGCTGCTCGCATAAGGTCGCGCGCAAGCGCCCTCGTCTCCGCGCTGGCTGCCCGCGCAGGCCACCGCGTGAGGTCGCTGCGCGATCTCGCGCGAGACCCTCTTTGGGTCGTCGGCCGTGTGCCGCCAGGGCAGCTCCATGTCGACAGTTCCAGGGCCGTGCACCAGGCATTCGGGGAGCCGTGCCCCCGAATGCCTGGTGCACGGCCCAGGAACTGTCGACATGGAGCTGCCCTGGCGGCACGTGGCCGAACAACAACAAAAAAACAACAAAAAAAAATCGGGGAGCCGTGGACAAGGGTGGCGGACGATCGAGGAAAGAACTCGGGGGGGGGCGGCGCAAAAGATGGCTTCGCCGGCCCCGTGGCCTCCCAAACAGCGAGCCATAGGGAGCTCGGCGGAGGTCGGCCCACGGAGGGCGGAGAGCTCGGGGTGGGCCCCCGGGCCGCCTGGGGAAGCCAGCGGGGGCCCGAGGGCTGACGATTCGGAGCGGCGGGGGCGGCTGTTCGGACGGGTCAGACGCAGCCCCCCCAGACCTCGGGCGTCTCGAAAAAATCGAGACAAAGGTTTTTCGTCGTTTTCGGCCCCTGGAGGCCCTCGCCGGGCCTCGGGACCGTCAAAAAACGACTCGGGATGAAAAACCGGTCCCGGGGAAGTGGTCGGGAGGTTGGGGGCCCGTGTCTCGAAAAAATCGAGACGTCGGATGTCTGGGCCTGCCCCCCCCTGGCGCGGGCGTCCTGCAGTCCTGGCGGGACGACGACGGACGGGCGACGACGACAACGGAGGCGACGGCCGATGGCATGGGGGGGGGGGCTGCGTGGGCGTCCTGCAGTCCTTGGGCGACGCCGGACGACGACGACGACGACGACGACGACGACGACGACGACGACGACGACAGCATGGCGACTGACGGGACGACGACGGCCAACGCGGCACCAAACAAAAATCTGGCGGGGCATTCAAACACAGCTTCACCCTCCAGATTTTAGATGCCTGCCCTGCGTACACAATGCGAAGGCGACCTCGCGGTGACGGCGGCGGGGACACTTTTTCATCGTCCTCCTCCGTTATGGGCATCTGCCAGTCCGCACGGGTGGACAGACCCAGACACCCAACGTCGTGATTTGTGCACAACGTCGACTCCGAGAGGTCTGGACCCCCTCCCCGGGGACTCGTTTCTCATCCTGGGTCGGTTTGTTGACGGCCCCGAGGCTCGGTGTAAGGGCCCCCGGAGGCCGAAGTTAGCGTGCATCCTCTGAGCTGGCGCAGGCGCCCGGCCGCCGGAAGAGGGGCAGGCCCTGGCAGGCTTGGGCAACAACATTGTCTAAGCATGCTAAGCAGATTTGTCGCAATTCTGTTTAGAACTGTTCAGATGTGGGCACTTTTCCAGCGTACGCCTGGAAAGCAGCGGTGCGCAAGTACACTGTCTGGCGCACGCTCGTGCCATTGCTCATGTGCCTACGGACGCGCGGCTTCATTCGTTCATTCATTCGTGATTTTCTCCGAGGTCTGGACCCTCTCTTCGGGAGCTGTTTTTCATCCTGAGTCGTTGTTGACGGCCCTGAAGCTCTGTAAGGGCCCCCGGGGGCCGAACATAGCGAAACAGTGTTGGCGCTTTGCGTGGCTATCCCCACCAGCCCATTCAGAGGCGATGCCCATGGGATCTGAGGTGATCAGGGAAGGGGGGAGCATGCAGAAGAACGAAGGGCGGGGAATGCCGTCCGATACCCCAAGATGGGGGAGGATGGTGGAGGAGAAGGAGTAGGAGGAGGAGAAGGAGGAGAAGGAGGAGGGCGATGAGGAGGAAGGAGGAGGAGACAGTGAGCAAGGAGGAGGAGGAGGAGGAGGAGGAGGAGGAGGAGGAGGAGGAGGAGGAGCATCTTGGCGAGCCCAGGGGCTTCTTTGAGCGTCTTGGGTGCCTCAGAGATCCTCTTGGGGCCTCTTGAGGGCCTCTTGGGAGCCTCTTGGAGGCCTCTTGGGGCTGTCTGGGCGCCTCTTGGGGCCCTCTTGGGGCGCTCTTGGGAGCTTTAGGGGCACTCTAGGGGCCATCTTGGAGGAGATCGATTAAAAAAAAAGAGGTTCCTTAATTACCCTCCCTCCTCGGGAACACCGAAAATCGCCTCCTGGACCCCTCTTGGAGCGCTCTCGGGGCGCTCTTGGGCGCTCTGGGGGCCGTCTTGGGGCTCTCCTGGGGCTCTCTTGGGCCATCTTGGAGCCATCTTGAGGCCTCGGATGGCAATCGGAAGCAAAAAGGCGAGAAAGTAAAACACATTGATTTCCAATCGGTTTTGGAAGGATGTGGGCCTCTCCGGGGCCTCCTTGGGGAGCTCTTTGGCCACTTGGAGCCGTCTTGGAGCGGTCTTGGGGCCTCTGGAGGCACCTTGGGAGCCACCTTGAGGCATCTTGGGATATCTTGGGCCATCTTGGTGCTCATCTTGGGCTCTGGAGGCGCTCTTGGAGCCATCTTGGGCCATCTTGGACGCTCCAACCCCTCGGGGGACCCGTCCAGGTCCAGGGGGGGGGTAGGGGGAGAGGTCAAGACTCCCTCCGCGCCCGCAAGCCGTCTCGCTCACTCCCGCCCGCCCTCCCAACACATACGTAGCACCCGAGTCTGGCCCGAACCTCAGCATATTCAGCAGTCGTCTTTGGATGGGCAGCTACTGGGGGCCAATCCGCCGCCGCCGCCGCCTCCGCCGCCGCCGCAGCCGCCGCAGCCGCCGCCGCCGCCGCCGCCGCCGCCGCCGCCGCCGCCGCCGCCGCCCCCGCCGCCGCCCCCGCCATCCCCGCCGCCGCCGCCGCAGCCGCCGCAGCCGCCGCCGCCGCAGCCGCCGCAGCCGCCGCCGCCGCCAAGTGTACTCTGTATTGTTTTTCCCCATATCCTAAGATGGGGTTCTTGTTATTACTTGGGCGCCTCCTACTGCCTCTTCCTCCTCCTCTTTCCTCCTCCCCTCGTCATACTCAGACTTGCTCATACTCAGACTTACTCATACTCAGACCTACTCATACTCAGACTTACTCACACTCAGACATACTCATACACAGACTTACTCATACACAGACTTACTCACACCCAGACGTACTCATACACAGACTTACTCATACCAGACTTACTCATACACAGTATTACTCATACTCAGACTTACTCATACCCAGACGTACACATACACAGACTTTCTCATACACAGACCTACTCATACCCAGACTTACTCATACACAGACTTACTCATACACAGACTTACTCATACTCAGGCATACTCATACTCAGACCTACTCATACTCAGACTTACTCAACACACATCAGATTTGGAGGATGTCTCAAACGGGGCGCTGGTTTCAGCACCCCTAAGGGGAGCCGCCAGGGGTGGTTGCACGGGCTCGTTCGCGGCCATTTTGTGGGGATGTCTCTGGCGGTTTGCCTGTTTCTGGGCTCAACATCCTTCGCTTGGAGAGCAGATTGTGAGAATGTCTCAGGCGGGGCGCTGGTTTCAGCACCCCTAAGGGGAGCCGCCAGGGGTGGTTGCACGGGCTCGTTCGCGGCCATTTTGTGGGGATGTCTCCGGCGGTTTGCCTGTTTCTGGGCTCAACATCCTTCGCTTGGAGAGCAGATTGTGAGGATATCTCAGGCGGGGCGCTGGTTTCAGCACCCGTAAGGGGAGCCGCCAGGGGTGGTTGCACGGGCTTGTTCGCGGCCATTTTGTGGGGATGTCTCAGGCGGTTTGCTTGTTTCTGGGCTCAACATCCTTCGCTTTCGGAGCAGAGTTGGAGGATGTCTCGAGCGAGGCGCTCATTTTCACCCCAAGGCCGCTCAGGCCGAGCCTGCTGCCACCAACTTAGGAGTTGCTTTCACAGTGGGAGCCAGACTAAGGAATAAGGGAAGGAAAACTCTCAAGGCCAGGACTGGGAAGTTAAAGAATCGACTCCGCTGATGCGAGCCCTTCGCGCCGCAGGAGCAGACACCAAGAAGATTTGGAACGCTGGCCTTCAGCAGGCTGGTTATTTCGAGACCAACATTCTGGGTCTCACGGTTCAGGAACTCCAGGATGCGCAAAATCTGCCCTAAAGGCTGCGGGGCCCAAGTGTGCTACTCGGTCGCGTGCCCTGTCGCTTGCTGTTCTTGAAGACCCCGCCTGGACATCGGCTGTGGGGCCGTGCATTTATTGGAGTATGATAGTTTCCAGGGCTGCCCAAGGTCCAAGGAAATCCGAGTTCAGGCTTCCTGAACCTAGACAATTTGCTGCAAACATTCTGGACACAGCCACCTTCAGGATGGTAATATCAGAGGCCACCTAGATGCTACCTGCTTAAGTTTACCCAGAGCTGGCTGGTCATGGATCAGCCCCATGGAGTGCATGAGCAGGGAAGGCGAGGTCTACCCGCTCACCACCAGCTCGCCAGCTCTTATTCGTCGCATGCTTGAGGCGTCTCGGCAGGGGCAGCAGGCCGAGACTGTGGCAGCAAAGATGGGAGCGCCTGCAGTTGACATGGCTCGCGCTAAAGCAGTTCTTGTCGACAAGCGGCCTAGCAAACGCGATCGTAGCCTCCCTGCGTCGTACCTGACCCAGTCAATTTGGACCAGAAGTAGGTTCATGTATGCGGGCTACGACGCGGACACGACTTGTATTTGTGGTGCACCATCAGGCCACATGCATCACAGGCTCTTGGAGTGCCCCAGAAGTGCTGAGCTTCGGGAAGAATGCCTAGCTGAAGGTGACCATGAAGACCTGAGAGACCCCACGCCTTTGCTTCGCGTGCTGGTGTTCCTGAGTCTCCGCCCTTAGAGGTCCCGAGGCCCGTGGGCATTGGCCGTGCTGGGGCCCAACTTTGGTCCCGAAGTGTCCTTTCGCTTTCGGAAGCCTTTGTTGGCGAGGTGGCCAAGGACGGCCACCCGTGGTTCCGCGCCCCAGGATGGGCCTCGGTGAAATGTGATGCCCACGGAGAAGTTGAGGCCTACCTTTGTGGGCCAGTAGACAGTTCCCCCCCCCCCCCCCCCCCCCCACCACCACCCCCACCCCACCCACCCACCCACCACACCACACCCACACCACACCCACACCCACACCCACACCCACACCCACACCCACACCCACACCCCCACACCCACACCCACCCACCCACCCACCCACCCACCCACCACCCACCCACACACACACACACACACACACACACACACACACACACGCCACCCCGCACCTTGCCTCCAGCCAGTTCAGAGGAGCGACTAAGCTTCATTATGGCTGCGAAGGTGTGGTGAATTTCCACTACTCGGGCCAGCCCGCGAGTTGGAATAATATGTACGATGGGCTGGGCTGCATGGCCAGGCGAGGTGAAGCCAGTTGCGCAGGAGGTTTTGAAGTTGTTAAAGTTAAAGCCCATCAAGATTTAGAACCCCTGGATCGCTACTCTGACGAGTGGCGGCGAGCCTCGGGGAACGACGCAGCAGACATAATTGTCAAACTAGCTGCTTCGCCCCCCCCCCCCTCTTCCCCCCAGCCCTCGGAAGGAGAGAGAGAGAGAGAGAGAGAGAGAGAGAGAGAGAGAGAGAGAGAGAGAGAGAGAGAGAGAGAGAGAGAGAGAGAGAGAGAGAGAGAGAGATCGGACAAGTAGGCGGACCAGGGTCCGTCCGCGAGGCGCACTGCGGTGCGACAACTCGCAAGCACTATTTGCGGCGGTGCAGCCTTAAGATACGAGGGCGGGCAACAAAACCCCCTCCCCCGGCGCAGTGCGACTGACGCTACAGACGGCGGACAGACGATGAAGATCTCACCTGACAGACCGCGTGAGGTAAAAGGCCCCAACAAGAAAGGCGACGTGCTGGCACGTGGCTAGGCGGCTTGGCGGACCGCCAGTTGGGCGCTTGGCCGCTGAGCGGCGCGCAGTGACGGGGCACCCCCCGCCCCCACGCCCTGACACCGTGGACGCGGAGCCACACGTACACACGGGCAGGCAGAAAGGAGAGGATCAGCGCGGGGCACCAGGTGGAGCGCCGCGGAACGATGACAACATAGCTTGGATGTTGAGTGACGGCACGACACCATCGGGCGAGGTGGTGAGCAGCTCGGCGAAGGCTCGCCCAGCGCTGTGGAGGCGCTGGAGTAGAGGACCTTGACGAGCTTGGGCAGCGGCAAGGTCCGCGGCGAGAGCTAAGCACTTCTGCTGAAGGGCAGCCATAGCCTGGGACAGCTCGGTTTCACGGTCGGTGAGAGGTGGCTGCTCAGTGACATCCGCCGAGGATCTCGAGACAGAGGCGAGGTCCTCGGTACGCCTGTCCAGGTGGGCTAGCGGCGTGCGGGACCCTGAACGCTGACGTCCGTCACCGTTAAAAGGTGACTGGAGGGGCCGGCGCGACCCCAGGGCTGGAGCCGCTAGGGCCGCGCCCCGAGAGGTCAGGGGAGCCGCTTCCTCTCGCTCAGCAACGGAGGAAGCGTGGGTGGGGCACGAGGGCCTGTCTGGTTTAGTACCCTGCGGGGGGGCTGAAGCCGCCCCCGCGGGTCGCTGACGATGGGGAGGTGAAGTGGTATGCGCGGTGGGGCCAGTCGTGATGCCGTGCAAGGCCGCTGAGGTCGGTCGCGTAGAGGGTTGGTGACTCGGTGGGGCGGCATGGTCGGCAGCGTGTGGTGTCGGCGGTGCGTCCTCAATGCCGCCCAATCCTCGGGGGGCACTCGGGTCGTGGTCGGCGTCCTGGCGGTGACCGATATCATCGTATGTGGGCGTTAACGCTCTTGGGGACGGCGTCGCAGTAGGGTTTGCGAGGTTTCCCGACGGGGCGGGGTTTTCGTTGGCTGGTCCGTCGTCCAAAGCGTCCGATCCCCCACCGAGGCTGAAAAGGTCATCGTCCTGCTCATCAGCGTCTTGAAAAGGAACGGCGTTGTCATGTGGGTGGGCTGACGCACTCAATGGCGGAGTCGGGGGCGCCGTGCGGGTGCCCGCCGGGGCAGGGTTGGCGCTGGCTGACTCGTCGCCCAGGAAGTCCAAACCTCCACCAAAGCCGAACGGGTCGTCCTCCTGTTCGTCGAATAACCCCCGTTGGGCCTCGGCCCAGAGCTCGTCGGGGTTTTGTGGGATGTCTGGTCCAGCCGCGGGTGGAGCCTGGTCAGACAGCAGGGGATTTGGTTCCATTTTGTTTAGTTCTGCAGCAGTGAACCCAGCCCTGCGGTGTGGGAGAGGAAGAGTACGATGTCTCCGCTCGTAGATGGCAACGGCGACTCCATGGAGCACGGTCGCTTGGCGGTGTCGTGCTTTGGCAGCTTCAACGATGTCGTCTGGGAGGTTATGAGTACGTGCCGCCGCTGTGGCGAGGGCGTCAGCCTGACGATTGAACTCCTCCGCGATGGGCCCGATGAGCCCGAGGTCGATGCCCGTGTCGCCCTGGTGGCTAGCGACTTTCTCTACGCGGAACATGTTTGGCTTGGCCATGACACATCGGTGGACCTTTTCCCAGAACTCCACGTGCGTGCCCTGCGGAGGTGAGTGTCCGTCGATGATCCTTTGGAAGCCGTCGACCACCGCCTGGTTGTCCACGAAGACGTGTACGGGCCGTTCAGCACATGCCGTGAGGTGGACAATGGCGAGGGTCTCCGCAAGCTGTGCGTTCTGCGTGATGCCGTGAACGCGCGCACTGTAGTTCATGCGGTGGTCGATGCCGTAGTAGACGCCGTAGCCCGCTCTTGCAAGCAAAGGGATGGCTTGGTTGGTGCATGCGCCGTCCGTGGCAGCGTAGACCCATGTCCAACCAGTGTCGTGGTCAAGGTAAGTGGTGTAGGAGTCCTGGGCTGAAGCCGCAGGATCTCCCTCAGGCGGGGGCCGCGGTATGGGTTGAGGTAGCGGGTCCCTCGCGAGGTCGGCTTGCAGATCGAGGAGGGCTGGGTCCTCATCGAAGAGCCCGCAATGTCTTGTGTGCGGAGGAAGACGGGCCCACTGCTCGTCACTGATGAGGGTGGTGAGAGGGACTCTTTCACGGGCCCAGCACTTGCAGTCACGCACAGTGTGCTCCTGAGTTTCCTCTTCCTCATCACAGTAACGGCAAATAGGGCTGGGATCAGCGGACGTATTTGATCGAGAACGTCGCTGTTGGGTGTGGTCCCCGCCCGACAGGTAGTTTAAGAGGAGCGCCAGCTGCCATGCGTTGCATTTGGCAGCTCCTTTGGTGCGGGCGAGCCACGTGCTGGCGAAAAGGTCGAGGCCCTGTCTGACCGAAGCAAGGTGACCAAGGTCATGACGCCGTGGCTTGATTTTTCTGAGAAAGGCTCTGCGTTGCGAGGCGCGCAGCATGTGAAGGAAGGCGTTTTGGGGAAGGTTCAGCCAACTGATCTGACAGCCCCAGTCGTCGTACATGGTGCCAAATGTGGGCCAAGTCCAACGGAGCTGCTGAAGCGTCTGAACAAGTCGTCCAACAGGTCCTCCGCCAAAAAGGGTCTGGACATGGTGTTGGAGATCCCTGACGAGGCCGCAAGAGTGGCGTCGCGGTTGACCTGTCGCCGCAGGCACAGGAAGACTTCACGCTGCATAATGGCGTCAATCTCCAGGGCGTGCCCTGGGACGCACACGGCCATGAGAGTCCAAAACTCGACCCACCTGTTTCCCTTGGGGCGGATAGCCGCCTTAAGGGCATGGTTGTAGGCAGTTTTGACGGGGCCTGATGGGGCTTGGATGTCAGTGCCCGTGGTACAGACGCTGGCAGCAAGGGAGCGGGCGTGCCGCGCCTTAATACGCATCGGAGATGGGAGCTTGCCAATACGCGGCAGGCGACTAGTCGCCCTGCGAACACGGGCGTCAGCGGTGGCCGTGAGGTTGAGCGCGGCTGGAGCCGGCGCTGCCTCGGCGTTGATGTAACTTCCGACGAGCTTGAAGGAGTCGACCACGCGTAAGGGCCGTTCCGCCAAGGTGAGCTGGGTAACGGCGGTGTGAAGCTCGTCAGTAAGCGCCCACCCCGCCACTTTTCCAGGATGAATGCGTTGACCAGAAAATCGATCAAACTTGGCGGTTTCATCAAGAGATTTCTGCAACTCGGGCGCGGTGTGGGTAGTGGAGTTGCTGTCGTCAACAAAAGTAGTGCTGAGTGACCGCGGCACGTAACGATGCTGTCTCTTGGTCCAGACGCACATGAGCAGCTTAATGTCGTCCAGGGACCAAGAGCTTCCCTGGAGGTGACCGTTTGTCCTGGCCAGTTCCTTAGAGTACGCACCGTTCATGCGGATGTAACGTTTGTGGCGCCTGTAGAAGTTTCTGCGGACAGTAACGATGTCTTGGGGACACCCCGCGTGAAGCGCGAGGTTAAGGCATATGTCCGTGATGAGATAGTCGAAACACTTCTGACGGTCCAGGGCAGCTCCAGCCAAGGGAAGGAGAAGGGCTCTGGCGTGTTCGATGCGAAGGGCGAGAGAAGTGCTGACGTCCCCAATGGTAGCTTTGGGGACAGCGCCAAAACTCGTGGCGTGGGTCCATCCTTTCCGCCAGTCCGTGAGGCTGCGGTAAGCTGGTGCTTCCCACGCGTACATCCAAACGGAAAGCACCGAGAGAAGTCGTTGGTCCGTTGGGAGTTCGCCTCGGCCTTTTCGGAGGCACGGGTTTGGGACGTGGAGGAGGGGTTCTGGGATGGTGCCAGTGCGTTGCATAGCTCGTAGAACGCTGGCGAAGAGGCGAAGAATGTCGTCGGGAAGCTCCTTTGCCTCCTTAGTAGTCCAACCGTCCAGACCCCCCGCGCGTCTCGGTGAACGGGTGCGAATGAAGTGGATGAGTTGGTCGTCGGTGAGGTGGAAAGGGGTAGCTGGTGATGGCGTAGGCAGCTCCTGTCGGTACTCGTCGTAGAAGTCGGCCCACGTCGGCATGGCTTCGGCATCATGTCCCGCACGTGCGCGGTACCTGCCCAAGATGGGCTCCCAGGTGTCGACCATGAGCTTCAGCATGTCCTTGATGTTAGCAACAATGGCGTTGGCAGGGAGGATGTCGGGGACTTGCGCAGGTGGTGGTTCACGGGTGTGGTCTTCGTCGCTGTCCGTGTCGGGCGAACTACCGTCGCCGGGGCTGAAGCCGCCAGCTTCGGTGTCAGCGTCGCTGTCGTCCGTGCAAGCTTCGTCAGGTTTGAAGGCGTTGGTGTCGCAGCGGAGTTGCGTATCGTCAGGAGTGGTAGGCGTGCGGAGATATGCCGTGGGCGAGCTATCAGCAGCTCGTGCGTATATGGCCGCCTTTCGCCCGCTTGGCTCACGGACGCCCTCGGCCCATATCCTGATGCGTTCCGCCTTGGCACGGTTCGCGCGTCGCGCCAGCTCTAAGTCGAGATGTTGGATCAAAACGTCAAGGTGCTCCCCGTGCGGCACTGGCTCGTCTGGGGCCCAGGCCTCGGGGAATTCCAGGAGAACCGTGGGGCGCAGCTTGTGGCATAAGAGGCGGGCCGCGGCCCACGTGCAGTCGATGCGCTGCGCGAGGTACGGCGGAATAGCACGGCAATCTAGATGGTGGTGCTGTCCGATGAAACGGAGCTCGCAGAGTTGCCGATGGAGCTTGCGCAGTCGGTTCATGTGAATCGTGGAAGCTCCGTAGGTGGGGAACGCGCGGGGGACAACCGGTCGATCCTCGAACGTAGGCGTGAGCCCGTGCATGGTGGGGGGCTTCTTTTTTGGTTGGTGGGGCGGTGGAGGTGGCAGATCGCGTAGACGGGTGAGATGGTACTCATGACTGGCCTCGTTAGCCAGGGTGAACATGCGCTCCACGTCGTCTCGTGCGTCGGCCTGCTCCATGCGGTCCTGGTACCGCCCAGCGATGAGGGTCCCAAGTGCTTGCAGCTCGTGCCCCTCATGAACTCCATCGTCGGGCGGGTAGGGCGTAGGGGCAAGAAGACGTCGGGCCGTATGGTCGAGGCGACTGAGGTCAAGCGTGACCTGCAGGCCAACGTGAGACTTCGCAGGCAAGTCGCGAAGGTAGCAGAAGTCGGTGACAAGGGATCGCGCCGCCTGGTTGGCAATGATATAATCGATGCGCGAAGTGCGGGGGCACTTGGTGACGCGGTCCCAATCAGGGATATTGCCATAGGTGTGCATGGTGTGGTCTGGTGTGCCCTCAGCGACGTTGGACCATCCGTGCTGCAACATGTGCAGAAGGTGTGGATTGTCGTCAATGTTCGTGTTGGCGTCCATGCAGATGAAGTAGGGTGCTGAGCCGACCCTAGCGGCGGCACAGTCAGCGAGCCGAAAGAGAGCTGTGCTGTCTCCTCCAGCAATCCCGTAAAGGCTCGCTATGTAGATCCCCGCGGGCCCATGGTTATTTCGTCGCCGCCTACGGCGGTGTTGAGTGCAGAGTGGGAGAAAGACCTCATGCCATCTTTTCTTGGCCTTGAGGGCGGCGATACAGGGCGCATTGTCGTCGACAGTGGAGTCGACGATGGCATCCTTAGAGAGAATGGCGACCCCTCCCGAGGCGCCAGTGTTGCCCACAACGGTGTGATCAGTGCCGCCGTGGGCAGCTCTGCGCTGGGCTCGCGCCAGATCAAGGTCAGGCCCAAGACTGGCGTGGTATCCACCGTGGAGAGGATTGGCGGCGCTGGTAGCGATGGCTTGCCTAGTCGGCTTGGCATGTCGGGTCTCCTGCAGTGCTATGACAGCGGCGTTGTGGTCGACACCAAGGGCGGTGATGGTTGGCCAGTTCGCTGAGAGACTGGTGATGTTAAGGCTGACGAGGTGTATGGAGCGACCTGGCCCGTCTCCATCGGTGGAACTGGGGTTTGCGCGCCCCGCACGGTGAAGGTCAGCTTGACCCTCGCCCCAGTAGGAGGCTTGGCCACAGTAGGAGCTCATGGCGTTACTATGGGCTAGCTTGATCGGGGCTGAAGCCGCCGTCAGGCCAACCATATAGGAGGGACACGGTCGGCACTGCGCCAGGGGGGGTTCATAAATATTAGTAAAAATGTCACGAAAATTCCTCCTCACTCCTGTACTATAGGGGACGAGGGGAGGAGAAGTGAGACGGCAGCAGTGGGAGAGGGAGGCGACTCCTCGATCCATCCTGCCGAACACAAAGACAAAAACGAGACAGCGGCGGCGGCCAGGCGCGGCGGCGGCACAACGCACGCGCATGCACTGCGCACGCGCCACCGCTGGTCCCTCCTGCGGTGACACGCCCGCCCCGTCAGTGTCTTGATGAGCAGCATCTGGTGGAACGGCTCCAGCAGCACGATCGGAGGCCTGACGCTGGGCCTCGTCCATGCCCGCTGCCGTGAGGCCCACGTTGCGGACAGGGCTGATTCCCCGCGGGGCCGCAGCTGCCGCGGCAGCAGCCGAGGTGGCGGGGGCACCGCCCCGACTCTGAGGTGAGAGCGGTGAGCCCCCGCCAAAACCCGCCACAAGGTTCTTGACACGGTACTTGTTCTTGAACGGGTCGAAGGTTGGCGCCTCGTCGATGGGGACGATCACGCGGGTGGGCAGCTGCGGCTCGTGGTCCGTGGACGGCGTCGGCTCGAGGTCGACCTGGCTAGGGTCGATGACGCTGGCTCCGAAGCGTGGCACCACTTCGGGGGGTCGGCCATCGGCCTGAGTCTCGCGAGGCGGCGAGCTCGTGGAGCTCCCTGGGGCCTTGCGTGAACTGTGGCGGCTGCAGGTCCTGCTGCGCGGGACGCGCCCGCCCGTGTGACGGTCGCGTGGCGAAGTCGCCTGGGCATTAGCGCGCTCAGAATCCGCCCTGCTCGGGGATCGGATCGGCGCCGCGCAGGGTGATGGGCTGGGCTGGCGAGAGGCGCTTGTGCCGCCTTCCGCCGTGGCTGTGGCCTGGTCGGGGTCGGCCGCGTCTGGGCGGGGGCTGACGTGGTGGGCGCTTCCCTCGCTGTGCCTCGGGGAGGCGCTGCGATGCGCCTGGATGCGCGTGAGGACGAGCGGGGTGAGCGGCTGCCTCTCCCGCACAGGTGGGGCAGGTTTGGCCTGGGCAGGGCGCAGTGCTGCAGCTACATTTGGCGGGGGCGTGTGCTGGCGCGGTTGCCAAGCGCGCACGTTCGCATCGCGCCATCCTTCGGGGCGCCCAGCCCTGCCACGGTTTGTTGCAGCCCCCTGGGCTGAAGCCGCAGGGGTTATCACTGCAGGCTGGTTGCTGGAGGGGCCCTCATGTCGGCCTGAGTAGAGGCCCCAGGCGCGCGTGGACCCTGGCACTGGCGAGGTGGCCCTTAGGGCATGTAGGGGTGCACGCGAGTAGCCGATGGCCGCTGGGTGAACCCTGGCGTTGGGGGCTTGGCCGTAGCTGGAGGCGGCTGCTCCAGCAGCCGCAGGCATGGCACCTATGGGACCACGGTGGTAGGCGGCAGCCCCGTCGTAGGCCGTGTTACCGCCTGTCGGGACTCGCACAGGGGAGCGGTAGCGTGGTGTGCCCTGCTGTCCTGCGTCACGTTGGTCCCGCTGCTGGATGCGCTGCTGGTGCTGTTGGTGGCGCTGCCAGTCGGCTCTCGAGAGGGGACGGGTGTCGGGGAGGATGGTGGGCACGTCGGGCCGCTGCCAGCCCCGATAGACGTGCTCGAAGGCGTGGTCAGGGTAGGTCTCCCCTACGGGTGAGTATCGTCGCACATACTCCGTGTAGTCGATGTTCTGCGGCTCTGAGATCGCCGTAATGTTGATGGCCCGCTGGTGCGCTGGTCCGTAGAGGCAGAAACTACCACGGTTGCTGCGGTCGTGGTTTAGCTCAGCTTCGGTCGTGGCACGGCTCACCATGGCGTCACAGAGTCGCATATCGTAGTCGAGAGCTTGAGGCCCAGGACCACCCTCGGCGTCCCAGTACAGTACCACATCTCGCCAGCGGGTGCGGGTCATGTGGGTGCGCTCGGCGATCAACTCGCAGACGGTCCTGACCGTGACACGATCCCTGTACATGTTGGTAATGGCTAGGGAGAAGGGTCGGCGGACCGTCTTGTTGAAGGTGAGTTCCTCCTTGAGGGCCTGATGGGGGCTGAAGAGCACATAGCCTTCCCTCCAAAGCGGTTGGTCGGGGGAAGGTTCTTCGGGCATCCCCGTTCCTGTGAATCCAGGTGGCCGCGTTGTGCCGTCAGGCAATCCCTGCCTGGGGACACGCCGCGGCTGTGGTGGGAGGTACCATTGGCCCTGGTAGCCTACTTGCCCTGGTTGTGGAGGTTCTCCCCCGGGGCCTGAAGGCGCTCGGGGGGGTTCCTTGAGGTCGTGGAGGGCTGGCGCGTTGCCGAATTGGCGGGCAAGGATGTGCGGCGGCATCCCTGTGGCACGGACGTCGAGCTGGTTGTGTGGCCTGGGAGGGTGGGGACACCTGCTGGACAGGCAGCATGTGTCAGAGTCCCTCTTATTGGTGCTGTATGCACACGTCCAACTGTTGCACGAGTAGTCCGTGGACCAGTCCATAAGTGTACGCAGTCCGCTGCGGCCGCAGTCTGGGCACGTTGGTTGGCCCGAGGTGCCAAGCTGTGTGTTGCGGCGAGCCGCGCAATATTGGCAGCATTGGAATCGACACTGTAGGCAAGACCAGCGTCCTGGTAAGGGCGGTAGCGCATGCTCGTTTGTGCCTGGGTCGTCTGGGTGGGGTCTCGGGCGATCCCACAAGGGCCAGACGTCAGCAAACCAGGATTGGCCTGTAGTGCGGACTACCTCGGCGGGGAGGCGTGCGTCCTCGGCATGGCACCTGATCCACTGGGGCCCCATATCCGCTGGTACCATGACGGTGCGCCAGGAGTCGTCCCCCTTAACGTGGACTTGGGTCGGTGCCCAGAGCTTAGTAGTGGTGTCGCCGTGATCATGATGGAGGATGACCCAGCCGTCACGCCCGTCCACCGTAGGGTCAATGACGCGGTAGCCCATGACTGTCGTCCCCCACGGTAAGTAGGCGCCATCGTGGTGATCACCAGGGTCGAGCCAGACCTCGATGCCAGGGGCGTTGACACGGGACCGCACATCACGCACGTGGTAGGCGAGGACGTGGTAGGCAGTCGGCTCCTCCTCCGTCACAATGTGCTCCCACGTCTCGATGCCGCTGTTGTCGGAGGTGGAGTTCCCGTCGCTCTGTCGTGACGAGCGAGAGGCAGATCGTCGCGCACGGGCGCGGCCTCGGGCGAGGGCGGCGGCCGCGCTGATGAGGGATGGCGTACGGCGTTCGTCGACTCCAGATGACGTCGATGAGGGGTCTGGACTGTGGGCTAAGGCTGTGCCTGACTTGTGCGTGCGTGGTGGGTCCGACGCGGCCCCAGGGCTGGAGCCGCTGGGGCGCGACCCGTGTGCGTCAGGGTGCCCCCGCACGGGGACAGCTTGCAAGCCCGTGTACACCAGGTCGATGAGTGGTTTCGGGTCCAGCTGGAGTATGTGGAGCGAGACGCGTGGTCGAGGCTGATTAGGGTCGTCCCTGGTGGCTGCTTCCGTGTCGTAGTGCTGTTTGGCCCATGCTCGCGCCGCTTCTGGCGAGTATAGCGCCTGCGGTGGTGGCCATGCTGCCGCGATGGTTGATCTGCGCCTGGTGCTAGCTTCCTGGTCGTGAGCTTCAGCCGCCTCACGGAGATCTGGATGATCATAGCCAGCAATGTGGAGGGCGTGCGCGCAGTCACCCATGCCATAGGCGTGTGGGAGGGCACGGCACCTGGAAGCAGCTTCTGTGGGGGCGCACCAGTCCATGCGGATGAGGAGGCTCAGGACCCGAGGGTAAATGAGGCGCGCTCCGTGGGCCTCCCCTTTCACGTAGTTGTGCCTGTTTTCCCCGCGCGGTGGTTGGGTGGCTTCGCACATCCAGAGTGCGATGGGTCCCCACGCGAGGGTGTCGTCTTCGAGGCTGTAGGGCGGGTGGGGCGGTATCGCGTACCACGCGGCCAGCGAAGGGTGCACGCTCACGTACGTGCGGCCAACGTTGGTGCCAGTTCGACCCTTCGTTTCACGGCGGGGCCTGGCAAGAGGTGCCCTCCACAGGCAGCAAGACGGGCCGCAAGGTCGCCGCGGGTCCCATGCCAGAAAACAGTGGGCGCGTCGGTGGTGGGTTGACGGAGGTCCCACGTGAGGTATGGGAAAATTGTCTCGCCCGAGTTGCCGCCCGAGTCTTCCAGCACCCAAGTGAGGCGGTTCGGTGGCCTCTGCATGATGTCCGTCCACGGCCCCAGCACTTGGAGTGTTGGGTCGTGAGTGAATCGAGGGTGGTCGTGGAGTCGTAGAGCGTCTTTGATGTCCTCAGTGGACACGCCACTGTTCCCTAGCGCGAAGCCGTTTTGGTACAGGGCGTTAAGTATGCTCTTCGGCGGCTCGGGGACCGCTGGGTCACGCTGGATGGTGTTGCGTGGGTTGCGTGTCGGTGGCTTGAGGGCAGTGTAAGGCGTACCAGGGCCTGAAGGCGCCTGGGGCCTGTCAGGTGATGCATAGCGTGCTCGCCGTCGTGGTGGTTGGGTGTCCGCGTCGGAGGAGGAACCACGAGCGTCAGCATGTCGGAAGATGGACCACGGGCTGCCATGGGTGCGTTCTCTCGTTTCCCTTGGCTCGGTGTCGCTACCGTGTGCTGTGGCATCCTCGTTGGTTGGTAGGTTGCCGAATGTCGTGCCGTTCTTGGAGCCGTCTCGTGGCGTCGGGCTGGTCGATCTTGGTGTGACCGACGAGGCTCGCGATACGGCGGCTGTGACTTCCGCGATGGCGGCGGTAGTGGCGGTGGTGACGTCGGCGACTGCGGCGGCAACAGCTGCGGCGTAGTGTTCCTGTAGCAGCGGATGTCGGAGTGCGTGCACCTGCTGGTCGTCGTGTTCGTCGGCGAGCGTGCACGGCATTTTGTGTGTGGCCTCGTCCTTCGGCTTCCTGCTCGGTTGGCAACAGCGGAGGCACCAGTGGGCAGTGGATGAGTCCAGGGCCCGCGCACATATGCGGGCGCCTACGTGTCCGACAGCTCCCTGGGCAAGGAGTTTGGCACCGACGAGTAGAAGACCACACACAACTCCACCCGTGGCTATGGCCCCTAGCTTGCCGCTGGCCCATTTAAGGACGCCCCCGAAGCCGCTCCCGACTGCAGTGGCTCCGCCCGAGACACCATCTCTGAGTTTGTCGCTGGTCCATTTGAGAGTGGCCCTCAATGTGGACGTGACATAGTATGTCGTTTTGCGTCGGAATATAGTGGACGCCGATGGGCCTGGTGCGGTCGCTTGGCGTCGTCGTCGTTGTCGGTAGCTGGGGTCTCGGCTCGGGGTCGGCAAGTATCCATCGATCTGGTCCTTGTACGGCATTGCTATCGCGATGGCGTACGTGGCCACCAGGAGGCAGATGAGGCAGCCACAATGTCGTGATGCCGCTGAGCTGTGCTGGGGCTCGTGGGGACCGCTGGCATCTGGGTGTTCATCATCGATGGGGTCGTTGTCGATGTCGGCCTGCCAGTGGTCGATGGCACTGGGGTTGGAGTCAGTCACGTTGTCACCTCCTGCGGTCTGGGGATGTCCAGGTCTAGCCAGTGGTGCAGCGGGGCTGAAGCCGCCACTGCACGGCCTGGCATGAGCTGGCGAAGCAGTGGAATGGCTAGTCACATCAGCGGCAGTGACGCCTTCAGCGTCGTTAGGCCGCGCAGAAGGGTCGGCCTGATCTGAGGTGTGGGGCGCACTGCGTTGCCACGGGGCGAGCCCAGAGTGGGGCTCACTGTCGCGGTCACGCTGAGCCGAGTCGCCTGATGGTATCGTGCCGTCTCGATCCTGGATATCGATGTCGTCCTGGCTATCCTCCGACGCGTGGAACGAGTCCATGGATGTATTGCCGATATCGCTGGCCGCGATGTGCTGGAGCAGCCATGATACGGGATCTTCTGCGGCCTGATCGGTGCCGTCCGTCGGCGCCGCAGCGAGCTCCGCCTCGACGAGCGGCAGCATGTCTGGCGGTTGGTGCAGGATAACATCAGCGAGGTACGCCATGGCGTCATGGTCGGGTGGAGGGAGACCTCTTGGCAGCAGAGCATGGGCCCGTGAGAGGTATGGCGGCAAAGGTGCCATGAAAGCCTCAGGGCCAACGAGCGTGGCACGAGCGCCCTGGTACTCCAGAAGGAGGCCGAAATAGCGGGTGGCGTACTCGCGGCTGCTCTGGATCCGAGTGAGGTTGCGGTTGATGCGCTGCCTGTCGGGGCCCGCTCTGTGCCAGATGTCCTCGCACATGTCGACCGCGGTGCGATGACGTAGGGCGTCGGTGGTGTCCTCGGACGCCTCAAGGAAGAGGTGATCGTACTGTGGCAGATGAAGCGTCGCCAGGATGTACGGAACGCAGTCCTCGAGCCATGCCCAGAACATGTCCTGGTTATCCTCACCTGGTGCCCACGCCGCAGCACACGGTATGAGCCGGGCGCGGATCATCATCAGGTGCCAGAAAGCAGGGTCTTCCTCGGGTTCGCCCCTATCTCGCATGGGAGTGGTGGGACCCGTAGGGCAGCGGGGCACAGCAGCGGGGCTGAAGCCGCCACTGTGTGCCTGGCCAATACTGCACGGACTCGCGGCAGCGGTGCCGTTGACGATCGGATCCAAGATGGTGTAGTGGTCGTAATTGTAGATGCTGTCATCGTAGAGGTAGAAAAGGGACGCACGTTCGACGTGCTGCAGAAGAAACCCACCTCCATGCTGGGGCGCACCGCCTGAAGACGGGCGTGCTCCAGCGAGCGAGGGGAGGGCCAGGCTGAAAGCAAAGCGCCACATGATGGCGAGGCCTGGCAGGCGGCGCGAGCGATGAGCCAAAAGCTTCATGTCAGCACGCATCTTTAGGTACCCCTGCGTGCTCATGTACATTGCAACAAACACACCCACAGCAAGATGACAGGTGTCCCTACACCAGGTAGCTTGCTCGTGCTGCTGCCAAAAATGACATGATATAGCAAGGAGGAGGTACGACGAGAAGTGAGAAGGGATGCCTCTGAGGGCGCTTCCTCGGAGGGCTGAGGCGGGCTCTCTGAGGCACCTTCAATAGGGTTCCTGTGTGACCCGCCCTTTGTCTTTGCCTTTGTCAGCCCCTGGGGGCCCCGTCCCTGGGGTGACCTGGCCTGGCTGGTCGATCCACCCGCAGACAGCCACGGGGTCGGCAACTGGTGCAGCTTCCTCCTTATTGGTATCGAGGGTGGCCACCTGGGGCAGGTGGATGGTACCCCCCGTGAGGTGCCCGAGGAGGGCCTGGATGTCGCCGCGCAGTGCAGCAGCTTCGGTCGTTGCCGTCTGTTGCTGCGTGACGACGGTGGCAAGCCCTCGTTCCAAGCCTGTAACGTGCTCCGTGAGTGTGGCCTGGGATGAGAGAACGCCCGCAAGCTGGACCTGCATGTTGTCCACCGTGTTGGCAAGCAGCTCGTGCTGTTGTTCAATGTGTTGGATGCGGGTCGTAGCGGCATCTGACAGTTTAGGGGCCGTAGCGAAGCGTTCGCCGAGGGTGTTCGGTTCGCGCGATGCCACGCTGAATTCATCCTCTGATGAGAGGATCTCGACGTCGCCTGGTGCCTCGGCGGCTGCGTCAGCGTGCCCTTCCGTGTGGCCCCCACCTTCGGCCGCCCCCGTGCCAGGTTGCGGGTCATGCCCGTCCCACCTGGTCCTTGGACGGCCGTCTGCTCGGCAGCTCCATCCGTGCCGTGCGGGGGTGCAGAGGAGCTGCGGCCTGGGGCGCCGTGTGATCTTGCGTGCGGCGTGGCGTCGCGTTTCCCACTGGAGGATCGGTGGCGCTTGGCTAGAGGCTCCTCCTTGGGGATCTGGAGCGGTGCGACGCCCTTGCCTTTGGGCGTGGCAGTCATGAGGTCGTGGAGGTAAGGGCTCTGGGCCGCTTTGGTTAGGAGTGTGCCCGTGGCGGGGATGAAGCCGCCACCACGGGCTGGCGGCGTCACAGGCTCTGTGATAGTGGTAGGGGTGACAATGGTAACGTTGTCCCTCTTCGGCACGACCTCAGCCAACGGGGCCTCGGTGATGCTCCACGGGATGGGGCACCCTGCGACCTGTACCGTATATGTGGGTGGGGGACGATGTGCGCGCACTAAGGCAAACTGCGCCGAAGTGGCTGGGTCCCAGGCGGTGTGGTAGACCTCACAGTCCCATTTGACGGACGGGCCCGTGAGAGTCTTGGCAAGCTGAGTCAGCGTGGCATGGCGTGCCGCAATGCCCGTGATGCGGTATCGCGTCTTGGCGAGAGTGGCTTCGCAGCCACGGATGCTGACGGCAGCGGCCTTGGCGGCGTCTGACCACGTGCAACACGGATCCCCAATAAGCCTGACTTGCCGTGCCTGACGACTCCTAGGGCTTT
>CAUYUJ010017449.1:0-61854 GCA_963575745.1 Prorocentrum cordatum
TAGTAGTAGTAGTAGTAGTAGTCATCGTAGTATTGGTAATAGTAGTAGTAGTAGTAGTAGCAGTAGTAGTAGTAGTAGTAGTAGTAGAAAAAGTCGTAGTAGAGTAGTAGTTGGAGTCGTAGCCGTAGTCGTAGTCGTAGCAGTAGTAGTAGTAGTAGTAGTAGTAGTAGTGGTAGTAGTAGTAGTAGTAGTAGTAGTAGTAGTTGTAGTAGTAGTAGTAGTAGTAGTATTAGTAGTAGTAGTAGTAGTAGTAGTAGTAGTAGTAGTGGTAGTGGTAGTAGTAGTAGTCGAAGTAGTAGTAGTAGTAGTAGTAGTAGTAGTAGTAGCCGTTGTAGTAGTAGTAGCAATGGTATATGTAGTAATAACAATCGTTGCAGTAGTAGTCGTAGTAGTAATAGTAGTAGTAGTAGTAGTCGTAATAATACTCGTAATGGTAGTAGTAGTGATGGTAGTAGCAATCGTATTAGTAGTAGCCGTAGTCGTAGTCGTAGTACTAGTACTAATGGTCGCAGTAGTGGTAGTAATTGTTGTAGTAGTAGTAACGACAGTAGCAATAAAGTAGTAGTAACAGTAACCGTCGCAATCGTAGTCGTAGTGGTTGTATTATAGTCGCAGTAAAATTGGTAGTCGTTGTAGTAGGACTAGTAGTAATCGTAGTAGTAGTAGTAGTAGTAGTAGTAGTCGTAGTAGTAGTAGTAGTAGTAGTCGTAGTAGTAGTAGTGGTAGTAGTTGTAGTAGTAGTAGCAGTAGTAGTAGTAGTAGCGGTAGTAGTAGTAGTAGTAGTAGTAGTAGTAGTAGTAGTAGTAGTAGTAGTAGTAATAGTAATAGCAGTAGTAGTAGTAGTAGTAGTACCAGTAGTAGTAGTCGTGGTCGTAGTAGTAGTAGTAGTAGTAGTAGTAGTAGTAGTGGTGATAGTAGTAGTAGCAGTAGTAGTAGTAGTAGTAGTAATAATAGTAGTAGTAGCAGTAGTAGTAGTTGCGGTCGCAGTAGCTCTATAATGGCTGCTTCTAGCACGGGCAATGCCAATAGTTATGGTAGTAGTGGTAGTAGCAGTAGTAGTAGTAGTAGTAGTAGTAGTCGCAGCAGCAGCAGCAGTAGTGGAAGGAATGAAATATTATTAGTCGCAGCTGTAATAACAGTAGTACGGATATTAGCAGAAACAGTATTCGTAGTAGAAGTGGTAGTAGAAGTAGTAGCAGTAGCAATCGTACTCGTAATCGTAGCAATACTATTAGCCGCAGTCGTAGTAATGGCAGTAGTCGTAGTAGTAGTGGTAATAGTAGCAGGAGTAGTAAGCGTAGTAGCAATAGTAGTAGTAGTAGTAGTAGTAGTAGTAGTAGTAGTAGTAGTCGTAGTAGTAGTAGTAGTCGTAGTAGTAGTAGTAGTAGTAGTAGTAGTAGTAGTAGTAGTAGTAGTAGTAGTAGTAGTAGTAGTAATAGTAACCGATGTAATCGTAGTCGTAGTCGTAGGATGAGTAGAAATAGTACCAGTAGTCGTAGAAGTAGTAGTAGTAATATTAAGGGTAGTCCACAGCAGGGAAAAGTTTCAACAACATCAACACGACGATCTTCGCGAATGGTTTACAGGCGGCAACGCCCAATGAGGATCATCAATGAATATTCGCCATTCAATGTTGGCAGCGTGCGCAGGCGCGCACCATGGGCCAGGTCACTGATATGCCGCATGTTGGTTTGCGCGCGCAATGGCAAAATTTTGGAGGAAGACGCCACTCAATGCCAGGGTGCTCTTCCAAGCTGATCCTTCACAGGGCCGCTGGCACCGGTGGTTCCACGTGCTGCCTTGCGGTTTCGTTCTCACCAGTCGGATGGCTAACGTACAACGTGCAATGCAGACGAGACGCTTGTCCGTAACATTGACAGGCGGGTGTCGCTTGATGCGACGAACCCCGCCTGGTCTGATTCAACATCTTTTCTGCTTCCATCCCCGTGCCGCTTTTGTTCTAAACTTTTTTCGCAGGGACGCAGTGGCAGTAGTGGCAGCCGTAGTCGTAGTCGTAGTCGTAGTAGTAACCGTAACAGTAATAATAATAGTCGTCGCAATCGCAGTCGCAGTTGTAGTCGCAGCTGTCGGGGTCGCTGTTGCGCGGCGAATGCCACGGGAAAACTAAATATTAATTTACCCTCGTTGGTGGGACACCAGACCGTGAACAGGGCCTCCGAAAGTTTATTGTGCTACCCCTTGTTTGGGTCTCTGGAGACCTTGAGAGGTTACATGTAATGTACTTGGCAAGAGCACCTTCGACCAGCGCGTGCTTGGATGCAACAACAGAAGACCGACTACAATGCTAGGTGCACACCTACCCAGGGAAACCGACGTACGCGCGCAAGCAAACCAAGGACGTTGGATTCACCTGCGAAGACGCCTTGCAGCCACTCGAGGACCCCCCCGAAGATTGCGTCTATTCACCAGCAAGCTGTGCAAGGAAACCTGGGCTACACTAGTTTATCAAGGACGAGCGCCTGAATACGTACACAAGCAATTCGACGGATTGTGTTGCAGAGCCGATGTGCAGCGCCAGATGCAACTGGACAGTTAAAACGATTGCCAAAGATATACCGTCGCTTCATGTACACTGTATCAACGAAGAGCCATACGCACCCACAGAGATTGCAAACGACGATGCACGACGCGAGGCAGATAGCACGCCTGTTGCATAGCTCGCCATCGCCATGCCACAACATGCCCCATATAATGTATACCCGCGTACACCATCTGCATCGTCAGCCGCGGCAACGCACGTCCCAAACATGGTTCTTACCACGGGGTACACGGAACAAATTCGATCTTGCATCATCGCAATACATGTGTCAGCATATCTCCGCAACCGGCTTTCTTCCAAGAAGCCGGCACTCTTTCTTGTGCAGACACTTCGTGCAGAAGCACCGCGGGCCCTGCTCTGGGTATGGTGGCGATCCTCGTGAAGTACCACGCTTCTGAGGTCGTCAACGGTGCAACGCAACGCGTACGCCACATGGAAGTCGGCATCTACGACGCAGATGCGATCCTGTGCAAGGCCAATGAGAAGACAGCGGACGACTACGAGACGAGAACAAGTGGCTACGGGTCCTTGTCAAGGTGCACTCGCAAGAGTACGACCCTACAACCACAAAGACACTACCTACTTCAAGATTGCCGACGCCAGTGACTCCGTCAAGTATTGCACAAAGCGGTACCAGAGCAAACCGTCGCGCCTCTACAAGGCTTCGGGAGACTACGTGAAGGACACGCACATGATCGACGGTCGCTCAGGCTCAACGAGCTGGTACCAGTGAAACTGGAGATCCTCGAACCACACTGCTGGCACACCCACGCGACGGCCAAGAACTGCCCCAAGTTCGCCCACTTGGAGTACTTCGAGCCGACGGGCGAGATGAATCACATCACAATCCAGGTCCTTACTAGCGGTACTATGGACGTGGGACTGTTCAAGTACCAGCTGCACATGAAGCTCTTCGACTGCAAGTAGGACTACCCACCGAAGTACCTTGACCAGACAGTCACCTACAATTACAACATGGAGTCGAGCATGGTTAGTACCCAGGCCAACTTGCACTGCGCGCCGTACGAGCCCAACGAAGTGAACGAGGTTCGCAACCAACTACATCCGCATCCGCAACATGATCGGCAATTACGCCGACGAGTGTCAGTGGAAAGCCAGCGACATGCAGATGGAATTCTACCTCATACGCTTCATGGACACTACCATCGAGAAGCGCATCTCCATGACCCGCCAATACGTGGAGGGATACAACTTGAAGTACGAGGAAGTCACGTACGACCCGTGCGACGACGACTTCAAGCCTGAGGATACCAACGGGGGCGAGGCCATCGGGGATTACCAATAGCAGGACAAGAACAACTACGAAGAGGTCACCACCACGCCTGCCGCAAGTGCGCAGAAGCGCCAGCACGCGCAGTACTCAGGCACGGGCTGCCTTGCGCCAAGCCTACAACGGCATAGACCCATCGCTGGCCCCACCTGGCAAAAAGGACCCCATCATCACTATCCCCTCCTCGCCCGATCCTCATACGAAGCGTCTTGTAGGACTTCGGCTGTTATTTGTGCGAATGCCGACACCGCAGGACAACGGCCGCATACTTGCGCAATCACGCACAACTGGGTTCTGATAAATACAGTTGAGAACACTGGCCAGAGCTATTACCAACAGACACGACGTCTTACATTACCAAGCATTATGTAATACTTCGCTTGCTACCTGTACGTGCGCGTATACCGCAGGACAACGGTTGCACACTAACATCACTACGCATAGCTGCTACTACCTGACATGTACTGGTTACCACAGGGGTACGCTCAACAGCAGTCCCTACTGTACTGCACCCACCAAACAATCTGCGCAACCTGGACTCTGACGGTCTCCCCCAAGCTAGTCGGCTCCAACCTGCTGCATACACACGCATCGATGATACGCGAGGAGAATACCGACTAGCGGATGCAGGCATATGGTCCCGAGATCTCCCGCACAAGAACAGGTGGATACAAAGTGTGCCAAAAGTTACCATTGCAGAAGATGGGTGACATTACTTTACGATCCAAGACATCAAGGCAGGCCTGCGCCACCACTTCGAGCACTTAGACAACAAACGGGTCAACATCTACAAGGCCAAATGCTCGGAGGATACATATGAAGTTACCCCTGACAGTCGAGCTCAAGGACCTCACCACGGACGGGAACCGCCTGTACCGCTCCAGGGTAAATACTGGCACGCTACCAGATATCACATTTTGGGCGGTAACGTTCGGCTACTACCTGCCCTGGATGCCCGACAAGGACGACTATGTCACCCTCGAGATCAACAATGGTACCCCGAGGATTGGACAATTGGGTACCCCTACATTAGTACCCCTGCAAGTTCTGCAAAACCATACGGGCAACAGTACGACATGGAGCCAGACCTGTGCACGCACATCCAAATCTATCACATGAGCTACAACTTCCATGATACAGCTTTGGACGACAGCACGAAACTCCCCTACCAACCCACGATCCAAGGTGGCAGTAAGTACTACGTACTACGTGGATGTGCTGGACCCCCAAAGCAACCCCATCACGCAGGACTACGAGGCCAACTACGGCCTGCGTTCCCGGTCTGGTGAAAACGGCAAGCACACGCTACATTTCCACTACGGACATCACAAGCGTACGCGTGGAGAGCCCGACGATCACGATCACTAAGACTACTTCGCTCAACATGTATTCGATACGGATACAGGCTACCGACAGCTGGAGGAACGTACGACGCCTTCAGCGCTACGGACAAGGTGCGCCGTGTGCGACGCTACGCGCAAGGTGCGCCGTCCCAGGTACCTCCTACTTGATCTACTGAGAGTCGCGACCGCTCCTCTACCTCACCCACCCCCGACCCCCCCCTCTCAGTTCAGAAGTTCAGGATCAGGGATGAAGTGGCCTCCTTCCTCTCCCTCCCCCAGGAAAAGGGTGGGCCCCGCGCGGCCGCCGGCGCGAGGCAGCACGGAGGCCTCTGGGATCGCCCGATGGCTTTGCGAGAGATAGAGGAGGGGGAGGAGGCGCGAGGAGGAGGAGGGAAGGAGGATGCGGGTGGAGGAGCGAGGAGGGAGGAGGGAGGGGGAGGAGCGAGGAGGGAGGGGCGGCCCTCCAGGAGGAAGGAGGAGGGGCAGACGGGAGCGGGGGAGGAGGGTTGCCTCCCCCCCCCAGCTCCCCCGCAGGCCAACACCGCCGCTGCCCGCCGCCGCCGCCCGTCGCGCTCGATCCTCGAGCCTCGATCCTGGAGCCTCGAGCCTCGATCCTCGAACCTCGACCCCCGATCCACGACCCCTGCTCTCGGCTCCTCGACCCTCGACCTGCATCCTCGAGCACCGAGCCTCCGTCCTCGCCGGCGCGGGCCCTCGAGCCCGCGCCGCTGCAGGCCCGCTCCTCGCGCGGGGCCCCCCGGCGGCCCCCTGCGCGGCCCGCCGCCCATCCCGCTGCCGTCGCCCGTCGTCCGTCGTGCGGCCCGCCGCCCGCCCGCTGTCTGCGTCCGTCGATCGTCGTCCGTCGCCCGTCGTCCCTCGTCCGTCGTCGTCCGCCGTCGTCGTCGTCGGCCCTCGTCGTCGTCGTCGCCATTGTCGTCGCCGTCGTCGTCGTCGTCGCAGTCGTCGTCGTCGTCGGCGGCGTTTGTTCGTCCGCTCTTTCGTACGCTCGCTCGTCCGTCATTGTCACCTGTCCGTCGTTCGTTGATCGGTTGTCGTCGACGTCGTCGCCGGCATCGATGTCGGTCTCGGCGTCCTCGTCCTCCTCGCTCTCGTCTTTCCCAGGCATCCGGCGGCTCAAAGTCATGACGACACATTCGCTACGGCAGCTCCGCGTCGTGTCGACCCCGTCGCTGGCTCCTGACATCGCGGGGACCATCCGATCGTAAACGATCGGCCGTTTCCGAATCTGCTACACGCAAGAGTGACCCTAGGCACGAGTGACCCTCGGTGCGCGGAGTAAGGGGGCGCAGAATGGCCAAATCCAAGCGCGCAAGCTGCAGCTATCGCATCGCGCTCAGCGATCGGAGGGGCCCCTACGAGCCCGCACCAAAAAGGTCACTCCAGCGAAAATGCCACTCTTACGTCTAGTCGACCGAAAAGCCGGATCATTCAACGAGCGGCCGATTCTGGACTGCCGGCGGCGTTCAACGTTGAACGCCGACTGCGGGGCCGCCGCATTTTGAGCCTCTGGAACCGTGTTTGAAGGGGCCCAGGGACGCACAAATAAATAAACACAAAGCCCAGGATCCCCTATCTTTTCTAACATGTTCTGGATTCTCGTCTCCCCCCCACTTCCCACACTTTCCCATATCTTCCCGGGGATCGACGACTAATTGTGTCTGTGTGCTTTTCCCCCTCCTGGGCACAGTGCGGGCGCGGCCGCAAGAAACCCTCGCAAGAAACCCAACCCTAAAAACCGCGCACGAGTTGCACTTGAGGAAAAACCCAGAGCACCCTGAACGCAGCAGCTACTTTCAGGACCGCGGGACGTCACTGCGCAGCGCGCGGAGCGAAGAAACCCAGGGCACCCTGACGAAAAGCATCTGGTTTCTTGATGTGCGCCCCCACTGCATTTTGGGTCGACACGACGCGAATCTGCCGCATCTTGGGGTCCCTGCTCGGGCCCCGTACCGGGCCGCCCTGGGGTGGCTCTGCCAGCCCCAGGGGGAAGGGGTGCCCCCGGGGCCCAGGTCTAGGAGTCGGCGGCGAGCGAGGGGGGAAAGTGAGAAGGCAAAGGCCTGCTCAGAAGGCGGCGGAACTTCTCAGAAGCCCTCGCGCCTTCTGAACAGTTTTCCGCATCTTCAGGGAAGGCCTAGAACACTTCTCAGAAGCATGGGGGGCCTTCCGAGCCTTCTGAGAAGGCCCGCCCCTTCCTACTTCCCCCCTTATTCGCCGCCGAGGAAAGAGTGGGAACGACGGGCGTGTGGGTTCTGACGAGTTGTGCCGTCGATAAGACGCGGCAAAGACGAGGATGAATTCTACTGAGGATAAATCGGGAATCTCTGAGGTCTGGCAGCTCTGGAGGATGCATCGGGCGCCGCCGTCTTCTCAGAGCGTTCCGGAACGCTCTGAGAGCGTTCCGGAAAGCTTTGGAACGGATTTATCCTCGTCCTAGCCCCGTCCGAGTCGACCCTCGAGAATCAAAGAAGGAGACGTATCCAGGGCGTTCCGAAGGGGCAGTGCCTTCGAGGATTGAGGGAACTGTCCTCTCTTCCTCGTCGGAAGGCGGAAGTGCGGCGGAAGCAAAGCGAGGCCGCCTCCGCCGTCGGCAGCTGGCGGAAGGGCGGCGGAAGGGCGGCGGAAGGTGGCGGAAGTGAAAAATGCGCCCCCAAGAGCTGACAACATCTATGGGTTCAGGGTTTCTGAAATCCGCTATTTGAACGACTGTAGCAGGTTTCCTGACACGTATGGCCCGTTGTTGGATCTCTGGGGGCTTCCAGAAGACGCATGGGCGGTTGGGGGCCCTATGGCCCTATGGACAATCTTATCACTGTCTTCGACCTTGCCTTCCTGCGACCTCTTCCTTGTCACCGAGATCATCCTCATCCCTGGCTACGGCATCACGCCCAATTATCTTCCGCCCAAGTGGTCTCACCCTCCTCCTCCTCCTCCTGCTCCTCCTCCTCCTTGTCTTCGACATCGTCATCCTCTCTATCCTGCACCCTGCTGCTTATCCTCCTGCTCTTCCTCCTCCTCCGCCTCGTCCTCCTCCGCTTCCTCGTGATGATCCCCCTCCTCCTCCTCCTCCTCCTCCTCCTCCTCCTCCTCCTCCTCCTCCCATGCATCTCCTTGTAACTATTACGGTGCTACTCCAAATGCTGCTACTGCTTGACTCCATCATCCTACTCATCACGGTCATCAGCCTGCATCCCCTCCTCGAGCTTGACATCGGCATCGTCCTCCTCCCCATCTCCATCGGACTCCTCGCCCTCCCCCTCATCCCGCTTCGTCCCCCTCGCCCTCGCCACCGTTCCACCACTGCTCTCGCCATCGCCACCGTCACCGGCCTCACCGTGCTGCTCGCCAGTCCGCTCGGCCCGTGGCTGCCCTCTCCGGGCGAGGCGGCGCGAGGCACGCACGCACCGGTCCGAGAGCACGGCGCGCGCCCTCGCCGCGGCGGGCTGCCTGCCACGACGGCCGCCCACGGAGGCGCGCCGAGGGCAGGGAGCACGCCGCACAGGCCGCGCTCGCGGCGCGGGGGCCCTGCGGCAGGCCGCCCGCGCGTAGGAAGGCTCGCCCGGGCTCCGCCTCCCCGCTTTGGGGCCTGGCGCGCTCTGCGGGCGCGCAGGTCCTGCTGTGCTCGACGGGACGAAGACGACCCTGCGGCATAGGGGCGGGCGAGGATCGAGGAGGGAGCGGTCATCATGGAATCGGAGAATCAGCTCGAATGGGGAGGCGCGTCGGATCGGGCCGCATCGGCACGAAGTCCGAACCGAATCGCATCGGCTGCAAAGGGAAACACAGCAGCGCCATGGAAACAGCGAACCGAATCGGACCGACGGAAGATCAGAATCGGATCGGTTCGGGCTGGTCAGGATCGACATCGAACACGACCACTCGGATCGGCATGGACCCTGCCAGGGAGGCGCACCGACGTAGGCGGCGACCGCGCAGGCGCCAAGCGCGCGGGGCAGGGCGGCGCGCGCGGAAGCGCGGAACGCGGGGGCGGTGAGCTGCGAGGCCCCGTCGGCAGGCGCGCGCGCGCCCCCTCCTCCTCAAAGCCCCCCTCCCTCCACCCCTCTCCCTACGCTTCCTTCTCTCCCCCGCACTGCGCCCGTGCCTCTGGCCCTCAGCCCCGCCCCCGCCCCTGGAACTCTAACCCGCTGCCCTTCCTCCAGCAGCTTCGCTGCCCCACCTGCTGCAGCTCTTGCTCGCTGTCCTCCTCCTCCTCCTCCTCCTCTTCCTCCTCCTCCACCTCCTCCTCCTCCTCCTCCTCCTCCACCTCCTCCTCCTCCTCCTCCTCCTCCTCCTCCTCCTCCTCCTCCTCCTCCTCCCCCTGCTCATCCATAACTCCTCTCTGCCGCACCCCAAGACGTGTCGGTTGGGCGGGCCGGGCGTTTCGCCTGAGGCTTCCTCACACAATCTGATCGTTGAGCCTGAGAGTTGCAACAGCATCAGCATTAGGGATGAAGGGCGGACCGTTTTCAAACTGTGACTCTCGCTTTAGCGCCGCACGCGTTCGTACGACGCCCAACCATTGAACGGATGGAATGCGGGCCGCTTTCAAAATATACCTCTCGCCTTAGCGCAGCGCACATTCGTATCACCAATTCGCGACAGCTTCAAAGATGGAGGGCGGTTCCTTTTCAACACGTGGTCGCCGGGCAAATGCGCAATACAGGTGTGCATCCGCTTCAAGGGTGGAGGGCGGCTCCTTTTCAAAATGTGGTCGCCAGACAAACGCGTAATACAGGTGTGCATCCGCTTCAAGGGTGGAGGGTGGCTCCTTTTGAAAATACAGCTCTCGCCCCATTGCCGCGCAGGTTCGTCTTGAATATTTGCAGCAGTTTCAAAGAATCGTATGGCTGAATCCCAAGACAGGCGTTTTGGCACGACAACGGATTGCCAGGACGCGCTAATGACGTTCATTCGCGGTGTTGGAATTCCAGGAATGGTGAATGGTGTGCTTACGATTGTCGGGACGCAACAGTCACGTGGATTCCCGGCGCTGAAATCCCAGGGATGGCGTGCTGGTGCGATTTAAGGTTATAAATACGGACAGATCACGTTGATGCGCGGCGCTGAAGTTCCAGGAATGGCGTTTTGGCCGGATTGGTGCTTCTCAGTCGGTTGTCTTCCAATCTTCCAATGGTGCACTTCCCGCAATTGGTCGGGAACTATGACGAGGGAACTCTTGGAGGCAGGGTTCATTGCAACATCGTTGGTGCGCCTTTGGTATGCACTGATCCTCCCCATCCTCATCATTCTATTCCTCCTCTTCCTCGTTCTCGTTCTCTAACCTTCCTCCCATATTCCCCATCCCCCCGCCCCTCGCCCTCGCCCTCGCCCTCCCCCTCCCCCTCCTGCTGCCTCCTTGCCCTGCTCCTCACTAATCCTCGGCGGCGCGCGGGAAGGGGGGGGGGAGTGCGAGGGGGCGGGCCTCCTTAGAAGGCCCGGGAGCCCCCTGGCCTTATGAGAAGTTTGTCCGAGCCTTCCACGATGGTGAACAGACCTTCTCGGAAGGCGCCACGGCTTCCGAGCAGCCCCGCCGCCTTCTGAAAACGGCCTTTTCCTCCTCACCTCCCCCGCCGCTCGCCGCCCAGATCCAATACCATACCCCCAACCACCACCCCACTGCACGCGCACGCAGCCCCCGCCCCGCCCCCTCGCTGCTGCCTTTGCATGGGGTTGCGGAGGACGTCGGCGACGCGCAGGGGGAGGGCGGCGCGAAGGGCCGCCAGGAGGAGATCCCTTGCGCGCTTCCGCTCCCCCCTGGGATGCCCCACCCCCCCCCAGCCTCGGCCGCGGTCGGCCTCTTCCGCGGGTCGACCTCCCCACGCCGCAGGAGGGCGCGTGAAACGGAATGGGGAGGGGTTCGTCATCGTCCTCCTTCTCCTCCTCCTCTTCCTCGTCGTCGTCCTCCTCCTCCTCCTCCTCCTCCTCCTCCTCCTCCTCCCCACCATCCTCCTCCTCTTCCTCATCCTCGTCCTCCTCCTCCTCCTCCTCCTCCTGCTCCTCCTCCTCCTTCTCCTGCCCCTCCCCCTCTTTCACTTTCTCTCCCTCCTCCTCCTCCTCCTCATCATCATCATCATCCCCCCCTCCCTCCCTCCCCCCTCCTCCCCCTCCTCCCCCTCCTCCCCCCCTCCTCCCCCTCCTCCTCCTCCTCCTCCTCCTCCTCCTCATCATCATCATCCTCCTCCTCCTCCTCATCCTCATCCTCGTCCTCCTCCTCCCCCCTCCCCCCTCACCCTCCTCCGCAAGGGTGGACCAAGAAGCCGAGGTGTGGGCAGAGGGGCAGCAGCAGGAACGCGACTGTGTGTGTGTATGTGTGTGTGGGTGGGGGGGGGGGGGCACGGGAAGGCGGAGGAGGAGGATACGCGAGAGGGGGGGAGAGGAGGAGCAAATGGGGTGGAAGAAGGTGGGGGGATGGGGAGGCGAAGGGGGACACGACGGGGAGACTGTGGGGAGACTGCGGGGAGGAATGGGAGAGTGATGATGATGTTGATGCTGCTGCTGATGATGATGAATGCTGCTGGTGATGTTTATGAATATGATGATTGTGATGGTGATCATGTTGTCGTTGATGGTGGTGATGATGACAACGATGATGTTGAAAATGATGATGATGCTGATGATGATGATGATGGTGTTGAGAATTATGATGGTGGTATTGATGATGATGGTGGTGGTGATGACGAGGATGGTGATGATGAAGGTGATGGTTATGATGGAGTTATTGAGAATGCAGGTGTTTACGATGATGGTGCTGTTGTTGATGATGGTGGTATTGATGATAGCAGTCAGGGTGGTGATGGTCATGATGGTGTTCATGCTGATGCTGTTGCTGCCGATGCTGATGGTAAGCGTGCTGATAACGACGGCAAGTATGATGATGGTGGTAATGATGCCGATACTGATGATGATGTTGATGGCGAGGATACGGATGCTGAGGATGATGATGCTAATGCTGATGATGGTCATGATGGTGATGGTGATGGTGATGGTGATGGTGCTGCTAATGATGATGATGATGATGATGATGATGGTGATGATGATGTTGTTGATGATGATGATGATGATGAAGAAGATGATGATGACGATGACGATGGCGATGCTGCTGATGATGATGGTGATGATGACGAGGAGGAGGAGGAGGAGGAGCACTTGCGCAGCACAGCGTGCAGGGATACAGAGAGAGATAGAGAGAGAGAGAGAGAGAGAGAGCGAGAGCGAGTGGGAGCGGAAAGGGTGAGGCGTCAGTCAACCGACGGATGCAAATCACGGCTGGGCGCTGTAACCGCCGCAAGCTCGCGCTCCAAACCAGCAGCTAGGGCCGTGGCCCTGCATAGCTGGGAAACTTACCTTGCGTGATGCGGGCCACGTTCTCGCGACCCTTCTTAGGAGGGTTTGGGCAGGCAGCAACGACCTGGCGTTCGTCAGCAGCAGGCCGTACGTCCACAATGGTGGCAAAAGTGCATGCGGAAGCGGCCCCAGAACACAGAGCTGTGGGAATCACACAGGGCGAGGCCGCAGACAGCACCACGAGCCCAATCATGAAAGCAACACTATTCATGGGCCCCTTCTGGGCCGCGACGGACAAAACCAGTCCGTCAAACAGAATCCCAGGAGTTCCCCACACGTCGAGAAACAACCGCACCTGGAGCACGATAAAGCCTCCCTCACCTCGAAGTGCAATGGACACTAGCACGAGCAGCCCAATCCCTCTTGGTGCCACGACGGGCCCCCTCTGGGGCCAGAAGACTGACTTTGGCTTTGACGGGATCAGCTGCAGCCGCGTCGGCGAGGGCCCGCCGAGAGCTCCTTCTGACCTAACGAGGGGGGCGGTCGTGTCCCACTGGTCCGTCGCGGGTGTGTTGTGCACTCTTCACGCGGGTCAACATGGGAGGGCACCCGTTCAACGGCAACACCACGTCCCCGTTCGGCCCGTCAAAGACCCGAAGCCTCCCGCGCCCCCGTCCGACGAGAAGAGGCTTGTGATCGCCGGCAGCCCGGACGGCGCCCATCGAGCCATCGGGGGCCAGAGCCAAGGCCGCCGGCTCGGCACGAGGCGCGGCCTGTGCGCGGCCAGCGGGGCCCGCCGACACTCCCTCCGGGAACTGCCCAACTGCCAGGCGCACTCTAGGAGAGGACAGCAGCGCTCGAGCCGCACCTGTGACGACGAGGATCGGACGAGAGATAGGAAGGCACCAACTATACACCAACACCGATCCTGGCCAGGATCACCCTGGGCCCAGGATCGGTGTATACCCCCTCCTGCCTGGGCCCAGGGCGATCCTGGGCCAGGATCGGTGTTGGTGTATAGTTGGTGCCCTCCGAGAGAGACAGGCGTGACCGAGGCAGGCGCACAGCACTCACCGAGAGGAACAACTCACAGTGTCTGGGCAGGGTGGGCGAGAACCATGGACGCAACTCCTCTTAGCCAAATGCCAGAAGAGGCATCAACGCCAGCCAACGCCTGCGAAACGAGGTCGTCGCTCTTGGCGTACTCCTCGTGGTCAACGTTGGCCGCGTTGGCCGCGTCGGGGCACTTCTAGCGTCGGGGACACAGCTGCTCCTCTAGATCGCCCAGGGGGAACCGCCTAACTCGAGGCCGTTGGGCTCCTCCGACCACGGCCATAGCAAACCCATGCTCACTGAAAAAGGCCGTCCTTAGACAACTGGGCCAACCCGCGACGGACAAGACAAGCCCCCTCCATCCTGCAACTCAGATCCTTCCTCGTGCTGGGCCGCCGCAGCCCAAAACTCAGACCTAAGATCTGGTCGCACGTCCTCCAGGTGCTCCAAAACGTCAAATTACAAAGAGTCGCGACCTGGCTTCTTGGAGGTTGGAGCCAACCACTCCTCAACAAGTCCACTAAGAGTGCGCCGCTGCCAGAGACAAGACTCCTCAGAGTCCCACCTTGCGTCTAGCAGCGTGGCGTGAACAGCAGCAGATGGAGGAGGAGGAAGAGGAGAACGAGGAGGAAGGGGGTAAGGAGGAGGGCGGGGAAACGAGGGGACGGAGAAGGAGGAGGAGGAGAGGAGGAGGAGGAGGAGGAGGAGGAGGAGGAGGAGGAGGAGAAATAGGGAGAGGAGGAGGAGGAAGTGGAGGAGGAGGAGGAGGACAGGGAAGGAAGGGGGGAGAGGAGGAGGAGGAGGAGGAGGAGGAGGAGGAGGAGGAGGAGGAGGAGGAGGGGAGGAGGCGGGGGAAGCGGGTGGAGCAAGAGGAGGAGGCGCCCGCGGGCGCGCGGTGCGGGGTGTCGCGGATCAGGGTTGTCCGCCAGGGATGGGCGTGGAACGGGCGCGGCAGTAGGCGGGGGGAGTCGAGGGCTGGAGAGCGGGGAGGGGGGAGGGTTGGTGAGGGGCAGAGGGAGAAGGGGAAGGGCGCAGTGGGGGGAATGTGTGGGGGAGGGGGAGGGACGAGCGGGCAACGGACGACAGAGAGAGAGAGAGAGAAGACGCGCCTCTCCGCGCCACCCCCCACTCGGCCTCCCCGCCTCTTTCTATGTTTGCTGTTCTCTCTCTCTCTCTATTTATCTCTCTCTCTCTCTCTCGCTCCCCCTCTCTCTCTCGTTCAGATGTTTGCGTTTTCTCTTTCTCTCTCTCTCTCTCTCCCTCTCTGCCTGTCTGTTCCTCTCACCCTCTCCCTCTCGCTATGTATGCCTCTGTATATGTCTATGTCTCTGTCTCTCTCCGTCTCTCTCCGTCTCTCTCTCTCTCTCTTCCTCGCTCACCCCTCTCTCTCTCTGTCTCTCTCTCTCTCTCTTTCCTCGTGGCCCCTGCAAAGCGCCCTGCCCACATCTTCGCCGACAACCATGGCGTCGCCGAGGGATTCCAGGGAATCTTGAATGGGGCGTGCCCCCGCGTAGAGGCCCGCAACATGACACTTGGAAACGCATGTGCTGTGCGCTCCGGACTTCTTACGTGTGGAGGATGTCGCGAGCCGCCTCGACGAGGAGGTGTGCCCACAGCCGCAGAACCGCCGCGGCCAAATACATCACCTGGCACGCCGACACGCTCAGCCCCCGCCGCCATCACCATCCACACCCTCCATGCAGAGGTCGTCGGGGAGGCCAAGCAACGCCACCGCCTTGAACTCGTGCTCCACAGCGTGGCTGTGGCCATCCACGGCAGATGGCACCAGACACTCCCCCTCCCTCTTCGTAGGCCAAGAATGCACTGTGGCAGAATTCAGGAGGATGAGCCCCCATCTGCATCAAGGAGGAGGGCCCTGAGGGCCCCCTTTCCAAACGGAACCCCCGCACCTTCCGCCTGACTACTAGGCTCTGCAGCATCTATCGGGCGCCGCGGCAGCTCCAGAGCGTTCTGGAAGTCTGGAACGCTCCCAGAGCGTTCTAGAACGCCATGGAATAACTTATCCCGCTCCTGGAATAAAGGAAAAACGCCATAAACATTATTTTTCGGCGCTCCGCACGGATTTCTTGGATCTGCGCAGGACCCACTCCCTGGCGCGCGGAGCGCGCCAGGGGCGGCGCCAGAGGCGCTGCCGGGGGGCCCAGCGCGGATCCAAGAAATCCGCGCGGAGCGCTAAAAGTTTACGTTCATGGCGTGTTTCTTCTTCGATGGGCCTGCCTGACATGGCCCACTCCCCCCGCCCCATCCTGCAGCAGGCTGGCCAGGAGGTCCCTGGCGCCGTCTGGGGCGCTGGCCAGCGCCCGGGAGCCTGGGTCCAGCGGCTCCCTGCCGGAGGAGACCTAGCGCGAGGGCGCCGGGGCGAGGGCGAGGGGGGAAAAGTGGGTCGGTCGGCTCAGAAGGCGGGCCCGTGCAGAATCACAGCGCCGTCTCGTGCCCCCGATGGGGGCCACAGGGTGGGATTTGCGCGCTCGGAGGCGGAACGGAACGTCTGGGTACGATGCCCAGCGGAAGGACCCGCTCCTGTGTAGCAAGAGTGGTTGTCCTTCAGATCCCTCCTGACAGCAGTTCTTGTCATGTTGATAGACATTCGCGTGAATCTGGGCAGAAAGTGCTGTCAACTGGACAAACAGCGTCGTCAAGTAGACAATCGTTGTTGTCCGATGGACCCTGAAGGACAACACATCTTGATCCATGTGAAGGCCCTGCTCTTGGGCACCGTACAGTCGGACCTAGGCCAGAGGAGCATCCCTCAAGAATACGAGACCCTCCCACGGCCAAAACAAACAGAACATCGGAGGGTACCCTCCCCAGGATGCGCAACAACATCCAACAAGCACGAAGAACACCAAGGTACCCTCTCCGAACCGACCTCGACCTTCTACCTTCTACCTCAGACCGGCTGTATTTTCTTGGCCACCCTGCCCCACTGCGAAAAAAAACCTCCGCAGCCCCAAACAACCAAGGGGGAAGGGGGGGAGGAGGGCGACGAGCGGGAGGAGGGTGAGGAGGACTAGCCGAGGGGGGGGGGAGGAGGGAGCCGAGGAGGGGGGGAGGAGGGCGACGAGCGGGAGGAGGGTGAGGAGGACTAGCCGAGGGGGGGGGGAGGAGGAGGACTAGCCGAGGAGGGGCTTGGAGGAGGAGGGAGCCGAGGGGGGGGGGGCAGGAGGGACGAGCACGGCCAGGGGGAGGACGGGGAGGGGAGAGGGCTCCGGGAGTGGTGAAGGTCGGCTACCCGCGCGCGCGCGCGCCCACGCAGGCGCACGAAGGCCCAGGCCGCAACGGCAACGGCCAGCGAGGACGACGACGACGACGACGACGACGACGACGACGACGACGACGACGACGACGACGACGACGACGACGACGACGACGACGACGACGACGACACGGAACGGCGACCCGCGGGGCGCCCACAGGCGCCCGCAGCGGCGCGGCCGACGACGGCGACGGCGACCCTGCTGCCGCTGCTCGTCCGGGGCGGGCGCGGCGGGGGGGCGCCTGCGGGCGCCTCGCCCGGAGGAGGGCGACAAGCAGGTGACCTCCTCCTCCTCCTCCTCCTCCTCCTCCTCCTCCTCCTCCTCCTCCTCCTCCCCCTCCTCCTCCTCCTCCTCCTCCTCCTCCTCCTCCTCCTCCTCCCTGGGAAGGGGGCAGACCTCTGGGACCGAAGACACAAACAAAAACGGGACGTCGGCCGCCCGCGCCGGCCGGCGGCGGAGGCACGGCCCGGAGGGGGCATGGGCCCGTTGTTCTGCCGCATCCCCGGGGGGCGCCACGCAAAAGGTACTTCACGAGCGGCCAACGTGTCCATATCCGCACCCTTGCGGTCGGGGTTCTGGGGCACGAGCCCGCGGATGCGCATGCGCATGGCTGCGTTCCGCGCGGGGCACCCATGGAAGCACATACCCCGCACGCAGCTGCCCCGAGACGCAACACGCATCACGTAGCGTCTTGATACGGAGCTCAACAGGTAGATTGTACACGTGGGTCTGACGCGATACGTTCGCCCAAACGTGGGACAACACGCTCAGCCAACACGCAACGTATTGACACGGATGCTTTGAGCAGGGCACGTGTTGCGTATCAAAAGGGGCGTACTCGGGCAGCTGAGACCCCGCATCCACGGTGTCGCGCCCAGGGGCCTGGTCCGCGAGGCTGCGGATAGAGGATAGCGATCGGTTGATGCAGTAGGGGCCCTACCACAAGAAACCTTCCACAAGAAGCACAACCCCGAGCCCCCAGGACGTCCATTGATTTTCGTGTGGGGGGGGCGCCACACTTTGCATAGCAAAACCAAACCATCGAAACCGAAGAAACCCATGGCACCCTGGAGGCAGGCAGGGTGTTTCTTGGCATGGGCCCCCACTGTATGCGCGCGGGCATGAGTTCTCGACGTCGGCGCTGGTCGCGACGACGAAGGTCTTGGGCAAACGACTGGCACGTGCCCCTGAAGACGCCGAACGCAGCATCCCAATGTGATCCCAATCGGCCGAAGTGTCGGCCAGCGCACACGTGAGCGAGGATCAAAACCTGGTCTTGCGCGAGATGACGTGGCGACCCTTCTGCACGCCGCAGCTTACGCGGGGCTCCAGCGCGGCACGCTGCATTGGAGGCGAGGGTGCTTGCGCGCGACCATTGCGCGGGCAGCTTGCGCGCCAATGTCGGCGCGGGCGACCCCGCTCTTTGCGTCGCTCACGCGTCTTCCGGCCACGAGTGCTCTCCGACGGGCGCCGCCGCCCTCGTGGGCCTGACGCTCAGCGAAGGCTGCCGCGGAGTCCACCAGCACCTGGCCAGGCCTTCGATCTGGCGTGGCTCGGGTGCTGTTGACGCGTGGCACGCGCCTTGTTGGCCTTGGGGTGGTCGCTGACCACGACGGCAAGGACGACAACCACGACCTGGGCGACAACCACGACGAGACGAGAGCCACGACTAAGACCACGACGATGGCCACGGCGATGGCTACGGGCGACGACGACAACGCTGACGGCGACGACGACGAAGATGACGACGACGACGACCACGACCACGACCAACACCGCAACTATGACGACCGCGGCGACGGCCACGACGACGAAGACGACGACGGCGACGACGTCCACGACGGCAGCCACCCTGGCCGCGGCGGCCGCGGCGGCCGGCCGAGTGGGGCCTGGGCCGGCAGCAGCACGCCGGTGAGCAGCGCGTGGAGCACGACGCCAGCGCTCCAGAGGTCGGAGCTTGGCTCCGGGGTGCAGCCGGCACGCGCTGCGAGGGGGCCGCCGTCGTCGTCACCGTCGTCGCCTGTCGCCGCCTTCGTTGGTGTCGCCGTCGTCGTGGTCGTCGTCGTAGTCTTCGTCGTCACCGTCGTCGCCGCCGCCGCCGTCGGCGTCGTGGGCGGCGTCGTCCTTGTCGGTTGTGGGCGTCGCGCCTTTCGCCGCCATCGTCGCCGCCTGTTCTGGTTACTTCTGGTCGCGGTCGTGGAAAAGGATGTCGCCGTCGTCGCTTTCGTCGGCGTCGCTTTCGTCGTCGCCGTCGTCGAAGTCGTCGTGGTCGACGAAGTCATGGTGGTCGTCGTCGTCTTGCTCGTGAGCATCGTTCTATTCGCCGTCGTCAGCGTCGCCTTCGTGGGGGCAAGGGCCTGGGGGGGGGGTGACAGGGGCAGGGGAAGGAGCAGGAGCACGGGCAGGCGGGGGCGTAGGAACAAGGAGCACGGGGGGGGGGGTAGGAACAAGGATGGAGGAGGAAGGACGAGAAAAGGGAGGAGGACGAAGACGACGATCAGGAGGGGGGAGGAAGAGAAAGAAGAAGGAGAAGCAGCAGGCAAGGGAGGAGGAGGATGCGGAGCTGGAGGTGGAGCAGGAGGGAAAGGGTGACTAGGAGGACCCAGGAGGCAGGGCCAGGCCGGGGAGTATGAAAGAGGAGGAGGAGGAGGAGGAGGAGGAGGCGGAGGAGAAGGTTGAGGATGAGAACGGGAGGAGGAGGAAGAGGAGGAGGGCGAGGCGGAAGAGGATGAGGGGAGGAGGACGAGGGGCGAGTCCACAGCACTGAGGGCGTGCTGAACCAGTGAGTGAGCTCAGGCGCGCAGGGGAGGAGGGGGCACAGCACGCTCAGCCGCTGTCGGCGACGACCCTGCTGGAGCAGCACGCGGAGAAACGCCATCCAGGCCAGAGAGGGCGTGGATTGGAGGGCGCCTCCGGGAGCGGGATCGAGTCGAGGTTCGGGCGGCCTTATTCTTCTTCTTCTTCTTCTTCTTCCCAACCATCCTGCGGTGTCGGGTTCTCGTTCTGAACACGCAAACTCGCCCTCCTCCTCCTCCTCTCCTCTCCTCCCGCTTATGCCTTACACACGGTCTCATTGTAGTCCTGCTCCTTCTCCTCCTCCTTCTCATCATCATCATCATCATCATCATCATCATCATCATCAGCAGCAGCAGCAGCAGCAGCATCATTATCAGCATCACCAGCATCATGACTATCACCAGCATCTTCTTCATCATCATCAGCAACATCGTCATCAGCATCGTCATCGGCATCAGCATCAACATCAGCATCGGCATCGTCACAACATTCATCGTACTCATCAGCAACAGCAGCATCATACTCATCATCATCATCATCATCATCATCATCAGCAGCATCACCAGCAACAACACCGTCGTCACCATCATCATCAGCATCAGCATCAACATCATCATTCATCATCGCCATCATCACCAGTATCCTACAAACATCATACCGCATCAGCATCACCAGCATCAGCAGTTTCATTGTCATCACCAACATCAGAAGTATCAGTCTCTCCAACATCAGCACCTCAATCAACATCATCGCCATCATCATCATCATCATCATCATCATCATCATCATCATCATCATCATCATCAACAGTATCATTATCACCATCAGAGTCATCATCATCATCATCCTCATCATCATCATCATCATCGTCGTCATCATCAGCATCATCGGCCCCAGCATCCCCAGTATCACCATCGCCATCATCATCATCATCATCATCATCATCATCATCATCATCATCATCGCCAGCAGCATCATCATCGCCACGACAATCATCAGCATCGTCATCACCATCATCAGCATCATCTGTATCAACACCATCATTATCACCATCAGCATCATCATCGTCAGCAGTAGCATCATCCTCATTAGCTTCATCAGCGTCCTTCTCGTCACCGACCCCACGATGGCCAACATCATCAGTCATGATCATCATGATCATCTTCATCATCACCATCATCATCATCCTCATCATCATCATCATCATCATCATCGTCACCATCATCATACTCATCATCATCATCATCATCATCATCGGCATCATCATCACCATAACCATCGCCATCACCACCATCACCAACATTATCATCAGCAACAATCGCGACATCATCATCAACGTCGTCAACATCATCATCGTCATCATCGTCGTCATCATCATCCGCATAATCATCGTCATCGATGTTATCGTCATCGTTTTGTTCATGATCGTTATCGTTAGCATCATCATCATCATTATCAATATCAACACCGTCATCATCGTCAGCAGTCCCGTCATCATCGTCATCATCATCACCACCACAGTCATCGTCGTCATCGTTATCGTCATCGTCATCGTCATCACCATCATAAGCATCATCCTCGGAATCATCCTCCTCCTCCTCGTCGTCATCACTACTGCTGCCACCAACGCAATCTCGGCACACCCCTCACAAGCTTCGCGGCCCGAGAGGAGCTCCACCAAAGGTCCTAGTGCTCGCACGTTTCGTGGCCCCAGATGGAGCTCCATCTTAGGTCCCAGCGCCAGGGCCCTCATCACACCATTTCGGCACACCCCTCAGACGTTTCGTGGACCCAGAGGGAGCTCCACCGAAGGCCCCAGTGCCAGGGCCCGCCGCATGCCCATTCCACAATGCCGGCGCACCCCTCACACGTTTCGTGGCCGCAGAGGGAGGCTCAACCTGAGGCCCCAGCGCCAGGGCACGCATGCCTTCTCCAAACCTTTCCGGCGCACCCCTTGCACGTTTCGCGGCCCAAGTGGGAGCCCCACCGAAGGCCCCAATGCCGGCACCAACATGCCTTCTCAACACCATGTCGGCGCACCGCTCACACGTTTCGTGGCCCCAGTGAAGGCTCCGACGAAGGCTCCCGTGCCAACGCCCACATGCCTTCTCCACACCTTTTCGGCGCCCCGATTGTGAGCTCCATCTCAGGCCCCAGTACGGGGGCCCACATGCCTTTTCCACGCCATTTCGGCGTACCCCTGACACGTTTCGTGGGCCCCGAGGGAGCTCCACCGAAGGCCCTAGCGCCAGGGCGCGCATGCCTTCCCCACACCATCTCGGCGCACCCCTCACAAGTTTCGCGGCCCGAGAGGGAGCTCCACCTAAGACCTCAGCACCAGAGTCCGCACCCCTCACGCGTTTCGTGGACCCAGAGGGGCCATGTCTGCGCACCGCTCACACGCTTCGTGGCCCCAGAGGGGTCCCCTCCGAAGACAGTGCTCACAACTACGGGACTGACAACTGCATGTGAATGGGTCCTTCGCCAGGTTCATTTTTGAGGGGGCCTCAGGAAGCCTCCAGGAAACCCTTGGAGGATAGGGGAAGAGAGGAGGAGGGAGGCGTTCAGTCGGGTCGCCGACCTTGGCAGGAGGAGGAGGTGGTGGGCAACGAGGTGAGGTGAGGGGGGGGCGAAGCAGAGGAGGATGAGGAGGAGGATCACTAAGGGACAATGCATGGACAATGGGGAGGCCGACGACGACGACCAAGACGCGGCTGGCGGTCTCGAAAGCGTCACGCCGACGATGTCGGCGTCTGCGTCGTCGGCTTGACGTTGAAGCTTGAACGATCTCGGCTTCTCGATCGCGCTTATCGTTCGATGACAGTGAAGGGGCCCTGAGACACACAAATAAATACACACAAATAAAAGGATGTCCCATATTTTCCCATATTTTCTGGGTTTTGTCTTCCCCCCACTTCCCATATTCTCCCCTATTTTCTGGGGAATCGACGATGAATTGTGTCTGTGTGTTTCTTTCCCTCCTGAGACAGAGGACCCGGGGCCACCGGCGACGCTCGACCTTGAACGCCGGCGCTGAGGTCGCAGCCGCGTCGGCAGGACACGGACCTAATTACCGCACGGTCAGAATCTCTGAGCGGCTCCGGCCGTGGCCACGAGGACGGCCACGGAGGGCGCCGCCTGGGGCCCGACAGGAGCCCCTGAGAGCATGGCACAGCGATCCCTGCGCTTCGAGCCTCAGTCTGGAGCCCTCGGGGCTCGACCATCGAGCCACGATCTTGGATCGGCGAACCTACCACAGACATCCGACGATCCGATATTTCAACGCTCGGCCCCAGAGGTTCCGACGCCTTTCCCTGGGCCAGGGTTTTGCCCCGGATCCATGTTTGATGGCCGATGGGCCCAATGATGGTCCCCAGTGGCTGAAATCATGGAAAATCGCCGGGATTGCACATAATCAAATCTCCGAAGATCTGGGAACGTACGAACCTCACTGCGACGTCCACTTCGACGTCGACGACTACGGCGCCGACCTGAGGGGGAACGTTGAAGGGGCCCTGGGACACACAAATAAATACACACAAATACAAAAATATTCCCCATATTTTCCTGTATGTTCTGGGTTTTTCTCTTGCCCCCCAATTCCCATATTTTCCAATATTTTCTTTGGAATCGACGATTAATTGTGTCTGTGTTTTTCCCCTCCTGAAGCGTTAGGGGTGGAGCCCCTCCAGGAAGGAAGAGACATCGACCTGGCATCGGCCATGCATTGTTGACTGATCGGCGACAGGCCCTCGATAATGGATCCGCCACCTCCTGCCGGCGGTGGACAAACCTCCCTTCAGTTGGACGCCCGAAATGGGTATGGAAATAATTGGTACAATGCCCAACAACAAATCTTGTCCCAAACCAACAGCGGCCGCTGTTGGGCAGGCGGCCTTCTGTCTCGAACGGACACGGGCCGCGGCGGCGTGGACAGCGAGCCCTGCTCAAAATGAACAGGAACTGCTGGTGGGCATTGTGCCCAGTCTTTCCGTACCCACTTCGGGCGTCCAGACTTCAGCAAACCACCCTGGCGTGAAAACGGCCCGGGGACCGAAACCGACGGGCCGGGACCCGCAAACGCGACGGCCGCGACGCCCCCTCGCGAAGCCGACGACGGCCAAGTCGCCCCTCGACGCGTCAGGGCGGGAGGCCTGTCAACCTCCACCTCCTCGGCGGGAGGGGCTTCGAGGCCCCCCATCTCGGGAGCGGCCAAGAGGGGGGTGTCCAAGAGGGGGGGGTGCAAATCATGACCGGCGGCACGTGCGCGGCCCAGCGGGGGGGCCAGGGACGCAATGAAACAAGAAGATGCGCCATGAGATCTGGGGAGATATCATGGCCCTCGCCATGATATCCACCCCCCGCTAGTCATCACCCCCCTCTTTGCCGCCCCCGACAGGGCGGGAGGCCTATCAACATCCACCTCCTCGGCGGGAGGGGCTTCGAGGCCCCCCGTCGGCGGTGACTGGGCACTCCCGGGCCGACGCGCTCTCCTCCTGCGCCCCCCCACCCCCCCCAACGTTGCCCCCTGGGGTTAAGTCAGGCCTGTCCCCCATACAGGGGGAATTGCGACGAAACATAAAAAATGCTCAAAAGAGATTCCAACATGGCCAAACAAAATACAGCAAAAATAGTCCCCAGACTATTTTTGGACTATTTTGGAATTTTCCTCCTGTAGAGGGACAGGCCCGACTTAACCCTTGGGGTGGAGGGGCCCTCTGGTTCTCTGGCCATGACTTGGGCCTTCGGCGGCCGCGCGTGACGACTCCGACAACCACCAGAATGCTCTCGACGGGGCGCAGCTGCTGGGAACCACCCTGCTGGGCATCGAAGCCTTCCGAGCACTTTGTGGAACTTGCGATGCTCGTCTGCCCCGATCTTCCCCCGGTGCCTGCCCCCCCTCCACGGCCGGGAATTTCTCCTCAGCGTGCGGCCCCAGCGACACGCAAAGCCATGCGAGCGGATAGCATGCCGCTCCGCCTCGCAGGGCGGGAAGGTAGGCAAAACTTTGGACGTTGACGCCTGCGGATGCAAATGCGGATGCAGGGTTGCTGGGGTCACTCGAGTCCGGGCCCCTGGAGGGCGGACGGACTCGCTGAACGACGCTTGTGAAACAGGCAGGCGCGAGCAGAAACGAGACGACACGGCCTGCTTATCTACCTCTTCGGGCCGGGCCCCCGACGACGAATCGCCCCAACGTGAGCGAAGCGGTACCATCAACGTTGAACAAATGTGTTGGACAGTTGCCGAACTGCGCAAAAAGATGACGACCACGAAGTTGACGCCTGGGGACCGGTAAATGCACAGCGTGTCGCGCCGAAGCGTGGTGGGCCATAATCGGCGGCGCGACACGCTAAGCCAAAGTTCCTGACCGTAACGTTGCTCCTGCAGAGGCTTCATTGATGGGGTCCGAGTATATGAGGTTGGAGGATCGCGCCGCCTCGCCGATGCATCGGCGATGCAGCGGTGATGCATCGTCGGCGTCGGCGATGCATCGGCGACGTCGGCGCGAAGAAAACAGGACTCCACATCGAGCTGCATCGGCGATGCATCGGCGATGCGGCGCAACCCTCCGACCCCATCGGCTCGGAGCCAATTTGAGAGGCCTGGTCTGGACCCTGACGGCCAAGCTTCGTGGGCGACTCATATACCCGTATCCGCAGCCTCGCGGGCTGGGCCCCTGAGCCGCGCCCCTGCGGATACGGGGCGCTTCTTCCTGGATGCCCCGCGCGGGACGTAAACCGTGCGACTGCACTGGGGAAACCACAAGGTACCAATACCGCTACTCCCAGGGTGCGTTCTGACTGGCATTTCGAGGCGAATCCCGCGGTGGTGACGAGGGCCTCCCAGGAGGCTCACAAAAGGGGGACACGAGGGAACGGCAGCGAGAGGGGTACCGCTTCCTCCTCTGACGCGCCTCCGCGGCACCGCGCCCCGGTATCCCGACCGCGAGGGCCGCTCGTGAGAGGCTCGCGCGCCCGCCCGCGGCCGGGAGGCCCGCGCCTTCGGGCGCCAGGTAGGGGCCCGTCCCTGGCAGCGGCTCCGCAGGCCGCCCTCCTCGCGCCCGGCCCCTGGACGCCAGCCTGCCGCTGGGAGGGCCGCCGCCGCCGCTGCCGCCGCTGCCGCCGCAGTCGCCGTCGCCGTCGCCGCCGACGCCGCCGTTGCCGCCGCCGTTGCCGCCGCCATCGCCACCGACGTCGCCGCCGCCGCCGCCACCCCAGCCGCCAGTGGCACTGGCGGCTGGGGCCCAGTGCCGCCGACGTCACACAGGCCCAGTGCCGCCGACGTCACGCAGGCGCCGCCCCCGTCGCCACTGCCGTCGCCGCCGCCTGTGCCGCCGTAGGCGCCGCTGCCGGCGACGTCGTCGTTGATGCTGCCAGCGTCTGGGTCAGAGGCGGAAGGGGGAGAAAGGAGTGGGCGAATGAGGAGGAGGAGGAGGAGGAGGAGGAGGAGGAGGAGGAGCGACAAGAGCAGGGTGAGGATGATGATGAGAAGGAGGCGGAGGAGGAGGAGGAGGAGGATTTTTTCCAGTGCACCGCTAACACCCAGGCTCCAAGGGCAGAGACTGCCAGGGATTGGCCGCTAGGAAAATTGGGGGTTTGAACCAGAATGGCCCGAACAGGAAGCGAGGCCGAACCCGTTCCACACGCGGTCGAAATCGAAAGTGACCAGACCTGTGAAGCCGAAGGAGCCTGTGAAGGACTTGTCAAGCTGCATTCGCGAAGTAGCCCATCTTGCGGAGCCGCGCGAGCCTCTCCTCGCCGATGGTGGCGAGAGCTGACTCCTCTATCTGCGTCCTGGTGACCTCGGGCTCGGACTTGTCATCGACGCCATCGAAAGGCACGGAAGTAGCGTGCGTGACGTCGTACATGTCGGACTTGTCATCGGCGCCATCGAAAGGCACGGAAGTAGCGTGCGCGACGTCGGTGGGCGGCTCGACGTGGCCACCATTGTCGTAGATGTCGTCCAAGCTGGGGTCGAAGCGCCCCTCCTGAAGCTCGAAGTGAGCCCGTCCTTGACCACGAAGGGGGTCACGGTCATCAAGCGGCGGCGGCACCATGACCGCGAGGGGGGTCATGGTCATCAAGCCGTTGTCCTCGCCGCACTGCCCCTCGCTCGAGATATCACACTCCTCCACACGGCCCGTCGAGGTCCTGGTAGAACGGCTTCCCTGGGATGAAGGTCTCGGCGTCGGCGCTGAAGCCAGCAAACTCCGCCTTGACGATGGTAGGGCGAATGGGCGTGTCCTCAGGAACCGAGGCGCCATCTGCGAAGTTGTAGAAAACTGCCTTGTCAACGGCAAGGTCTACATCCCCTCCAGTGGCAGCGGTGGCAAGTTGATCTGGCACGAACCGATGCTGACCATGGGCGCCTGCGGAGCTGCAGGGGTCGTCGTCATCGTACCCGATCCGCACGTCGTAGTCGAGCGGCCGCCACTGGACATCGGCGGCGGCGACGGGCACGGGATGTTCTTCTCCTCGACGATCTTCTCGCACATGATGGCCATGAGCATCTTGTACTTGCGGCGCCGCTTGAAGTTCTTGATAGCGGAGCGGCTCGCAAGCTTCACAATATTGGTGTTGTACGTGTTTACTTCCGACTCCTTGGCCTCGTACTTCGTCTCCTGCTGCTGGCTGGGCTTGCGGAACCACCTCTTGAGCATCTTGATCGGCAGGATGCGAGGTTGAGGCGGAGCTGGCGGCTTAAGGAGGAGGAGGAGGAGGAGGAGGAGGAGGAGGAGGAGGAGGATGAGGCGGAGGAGGAGGAGGAGGAGGAGGAGGAGGAGAAGGAGTGAGGAGGAGGAGGACGAGGAGGAGGAGGATGAGGAGGAGGAGGAGGAGGGAGGAGGAAGGGCGGAGGAAGAGGAGGAGGAGGAGGAGGAGGAGGAGGAGGAGGAGGAGAAGTGCGAGGACATGTTCTCCCCCTCCCCGGACGGCGCGAGCCCGAAGTCGATGAGCTTGACCGTGGGCCGCCCGCCCGGCACCAGCGGGCCTCGGGGCCCGCCGCCCTCCGCCGCCCCGCGCGCGGGAACGCCCCCGCCCCGCTTCTCCTCCGGGAGGGGGGGTTGCGGGGGAGGGAGGGAGGGAGGGAAGGGGGGGAGGAAGGGCACGGCACGCTCATCAGGGGCACGAGTCAAGGCTTCCGACGGGCTGGAACGGCAAAACTTGCTGCAGCTCCTCGAATGCAGGCCTGAGAGGGCGGAGGGGGGAGGAGGAGGAGGAGGAGGAGGAGGAGGAGGAGGAGGAGGAGGAGGAGGAGGAGGAGGAAGGGGGAGAGGAGGAGGAGGAGGAGGGGAGGAAGGAGGAGGAGGAGGAAGGAGAAGAAGGAGGAGGAAGAGGAGGAGGAGGAGGAGGCAGGATGATGATGATGATGATGATGATGATGATGATGATGATGATGATGATGATGATGATAATGAGGAGGAGGAGGAGGAGGAGGAGGATGAGGAGGGGGAGGAGCGGAAAGGAGGCGGAGGCGGAGGCGGAGGCGGAGGAGGAGGAGGAGGCGGAGGAGAAGGAGGAGGAGGAGGAGGAGGAGGAGGAGTGAGGAGGAGAGGGGAGGAATGAGGAAGAGGAGGTCAAGCGTGCCCTAGGAAGAGGAGGAAGAGGAGGAGGAGGAGGAGGAGGAGGAGGAGGTGGAGGGGGAGGATGGGAGGAGGAGGCAGAGTCGGAGTCGGAGTCGGAGGAGGAGGTGGAGGAGAAGGAGGAGGAAGAGCAGGAGGAGACGAGACGCATGCGCCCAAGCGATTGGGGCATGTCCGCCCCTTCGCTTGCGGCGACGCCCAAACGCAGGGCCATGCTAGCATACTTCTAACACTGCCATCGCCAGCTTTCAACAGGCGCTGAACGGTATCAACTAAACGTTTTCGCCGTCGTGGACGCCTGTCCCAGGGCGGCTGAAAGTTTATACCCCTGTGGTGGTACGACGGGGTATAAAGTTTCCAGCCGCTCTGGGACAGGTGCCCCTTGCGACGGACAAAAGCATGTTAAATCGTTCTTCGACCGCTACAGCATTAACGACGAGCAGATCAATTTCCAGAGCAATGCCATGGGGGGCTGCCCGAGTGCGAGGCGGCCCACCGCATCATCGGCACAGCCTACTGTGCCTCCGACCCACGACAGCATCAAGAAGGGCTCTCCGCACCATGGAGGTCCCAGCGTTCGGCCCAACAGTAGCCCGACGCATGGCCCGACGCAGGAGGAGTAGCGCTTGCGAGGTCGCTCTGCAGAACGACGCCCATGCCAAGAAGCCCCAGCACTGAGACCAACCCAATACACAGATACCGAGTACATCGTAGTCCAGATCCCCATCCCCGCCACAAGCAACCTCAACCTGGACATCGTCGCCCCCGTGCCGGAGGGCGCGACGAAGAGCAACACGCACCATGAGAAATGCGCGTGTGCGGCAACACCGTCTTCTTCGACACCACGAACGTCGACTTCTCCAACGGCCCGCCCTACAGCGTGCTGCCGCCGCTGAGGCCCGGGAGGCACTGCACCCCCGACTGCGCCTGCGATCAAACCCCTCCCCCCGCCCTGCGGGCTGGTTGTTTTTTCCGTGTGGCGTGCTACACGGTAATAACCATAACCACGGGCCCCCGGCGGGGCCTGGGCCTTGCAAAGGGTTCGGCTCGGGTGGCCTCTGGCCCCATGCTGGACACCCAGGGCTCCGAGTCCGAGGACCACGAGGAGGGTGCCGAGTGCGAGGAGGGCCTTGACGAGGCGGCTAAGGAGTACGAGGATCATGCGGAGGGCGCGGAGTGCGAAAAGTGCGAGGAGATCCCGGACCCAGGGCCTTGGCCAACCAACTTCGTACCGCACGCCGGGGGCGCTCGCCTGATGCGGGCAGTTGAGCGCACCGCGTAGACCCACGCAATCTGGTCTCATTCCGCGGCGAGCTACAGCCGCACCCACGCCGAGGGCTTGGATTGGCTCCATGATCAGCGAGTTCGATGCCGACAGTGCCCTCGACACTGACGACATCTTCGATACAGAGTCCGAGGAGGACGGTGAAGACTCCCAGGGGCCAACGAGCCACGCAGACGAGTCGGACAACAACGCGTCCCCGTGGCTCGCCACATGGATGCGCAGCTGGCGCGTCCAGGACTACTGAATGAAAATGTCGCTCTGACAACCTCTCGTTCGCTGCCTTTTCTCTCGCCCGAGCCCTCGCCACCGACCGCTGCCAGCGCTGATTTGCACTCTTGGCTCAGAGGAAGAGGTAGTGAACCAGAAAAGAACAAACAACAAACAAACGACTTGGACTCCCGACAGTGTTCTCTTCCCTGTGCTTGCGCTGCTGGTGGGTTCCGCGGGAGGTTACTGGGGTGAGCATCCAAATCCCAAAACAGGGCGACCGCGCAGCCTGGCGCCGCCCCAACTGTCACACAGCCTCTTTCCCCCTCTCTCTCTATATATATATATATAAAAATGTATACATACTACCCATACGAGCCCCTCCCCCTGTGTACATATACACTGGCGTCATTATCATTAACATCACCACCACCATCACAGTCACCATCACCATCACCACCACCATCATCATCATCATCATCAACATAAGCAACGGCAACACCACCATCATCACCACCACCAGCACCACCATGATCATCATCATGATCTATATATATGTAAAAATATATCCTCGTCGTATCCCCCCCCCCCCCCAGAGGCCTTGAACGCCGAGGCCAGGCCTGAGGAGCCCAAACGTGACGACAGTTACAAGTAAGCTGAGGGGGCCCCATGGAGCGGGGGATCCCGCCTGAGACTTCCTCGCAATCCACTCACAGACGAGGCTCCCGCTTGATACTTCCTCCAGACTCAGGCCTGAGGAGCCCCAAAGTGACGAAGGCTACACGTTTTGGATGACCCGCTCCGATTAACGTGAGCGGCGAACCCCATAGTGAGGGTGTTCCCGCCTGGGAATTCGGCACAAACCACGCACGCAATGACGAGGCTCCCGCCTTATACTTCCTCCACTCTCAGGCCTCAGGAGCCCAAACGTGACGGGAGTCACAAGTTTGTGGACGCTTGGATTAATAACATGGGCTGCGGGCCGCATGGGGACAGGCTTCCGCCTAACATTTCCTCACAATTCACTCACAAACGTGGCTCATGCTCGAGACTTCCTCAAGATGGGTGCGTGTGTGTGTGTGAGGGAAAGAGAGAGAGAGAGAGAGAGACGCAATGGAGAATTTGTTGCAATTCACGTTTCCTTTTGCCTCTCTCTCGATCCCGGGTGTCCTTGGCCGCCGCAGTCGCGGCCAACGGGGGCTGCGCGCCCTGCGCCAAGCCTCTGGCTGTGGCGCGGGACACACGGAAATGGGAGCGTAAGGTCGGCCACTCGACCGCGCCAATCACATGGCTCACACCAGCCCCCTGGCACACTGTACATCGATGGCTGTGCAGCAGACGTGCAAGGAGTGATGGAAAGGAGGCTGTGTGTGGCTGTGCAGCAGACGTGCAGGAGTGCACCCGAGCCTAAACCGCTACGGGTGCATTCCCTGCTCCCTGTCTTTACTACGGTGCATTCCCTGCTTCCTGCATTCACTGTGGATCTCTGCGCTGGCATGGAACGTGAACCGCCGGGGACCTAGCTGCGCTGCGTTCCCCTCACTCTTGCTGCTGATGCTGGTGATGAAGATGGTGATAATGATTGTGGTGGCGATGGTGACAAAAGAAGGTCGATGATCATGATGGTATGGTGATAGCGGTGATGATGACAATCATGGTGTGATAGTGATGGTGATGTTGATCGTGATGGTGACGGTGACGGTGATGATGATGACGATGCTGTTGGTGATGATGATGATGATGATGATGATTCGAGAATGATAGTGATGAGTGGCTGGCCCAGTGAGATATGAGTGAATAGACGAGTACAGACGGCGATGCTTATGCTTATGCTTATGCTTATGCGGATGATGATGATGATGATGATGATAATGATGATGATGATGTTGACGTTATTGATGATGAGGACCAAGATCACGATCATGATGGCATGGTGACAGTGATGATGATGACGACGATGGTGGTGTGATGATGATAGTGAAGATGATGGGAATGGAAATCGTGATGAGTCTGATATGTGATGATGAAGGGAGGGGGTGGGTGGGAGGACTGCGCGGGGCGTCCAGAGAAAACAATAACCCCACTTAGGATATGGAGAAAAACCAAAGGAAAGGCATAGGGGCCGCGCTGTTCAAACAGAACGCGCTCCTCCAACCTCTGCCTCGCCCGCTCACGCTCCCGACCGTACCTCCTGCACCGCCGCTCGCCGTTCACTCCTGCCTCCCCTAGAGGAACGCAAAGAACCGCATAAACAAAACTTTCAACGCTCTACGCAGATTTTCGGGATCTGCGCTGGATCTCCCTCCCTGGCGCGCGGAGCGCGCCAGGGGCGGCGCCGGAGGCGCCGCCAGGGGGGCCCAGCGCAGATCCAAGAAATCCGCGCGGAGCGCCAAGAGTTTCTGTTTATGTAGTTGTTCTTTCTTTCTTCGATGTTCGCCCACTCTGGCCCCGTTTCTGAATTCGATTTATATTGTTCCCATCGTACTCAAGGGGCACATCCCCAAAAATGATTCCGAGCACCCAGAAAAGTACAGGAAACCCTTCATTCTTGGTACTTCCCTTGTGCTCGAAATTCTCTCTTGTGAACAAGGCTAAAGAAGGTCGGAGCATCATAAACATAGTTACTCATTCTGGGGACCTTCCTGGAGCCACTCGCTCCAGTCGTGCGTCGAAGCTGCGCCGAACGCCCGTCGACCCGAGTCGAGTCTGAGTCGAACCTGAGTCGAACCTGAGACGAATTGGGGACGAACTGGAGACGAACGAGAGTCGAACTGGATCCGAGCAAATCCATCCAGGTGGCCCCCAGGAAGGTCCCCCAAAACGAGCACCAACCTGACCGTCCTCGCCCCTTCCCTTCGGCCACCTCCGACCGGAGGACGAGAGCGGCGCGCTTCCCGCGCGACCTTGCCTGCAGGGGGCCGCGAGAAGGCGGCGCACACGCCCCAGCGCGCGCATCGGCGACGCGCCGGCTGGGGCCCGGGCCCTCCAGCATGATGTTCTCTGGCTTAATATCCTGGCACGGAGCTCACTGCTCGTGCCTCCCCGTGCTCACGAGCCTTCTCGCGAGCCTCGCGGCCGTCGGCCCTGGGGACGACGACCGCGAGACCCCCCCTGCCTGTGAGCTTGCATGTCTTGTTGACCTGCTTTGTCTGTTTGATGTTCTGCGTCCTGGGACGACGATCGCGAGACTCCCCTTGCCTGTAAGAGCTTGCATGTCTTGTTGCCCTTGTTGTGTTTGTTTGATGTTTTGCTGCCTCTATTGGAGAGCAGAAAATCCACCTCCATAAGAAGCACCCCAACAAGCGAAGCCGTTTAGTAAACGCACCCATGGAAGGAATCGAACAGGGCAAGGCTGTTTAATAAACGCCCAGGTCTGTTTAGTAAACGCCAATTGTCTGGTCCGGGTGTTTGTTCCCCCCTTGATATATTTCTCTCTCTCTCTCTGTCTTTCTTGTTTCTTTCTCTCTCTCTATTGCTCTACCTCTCTCTATCTCCCTCGCGCGTACCCGCCCCTCTCGCCCTCCCTCCATCCCGCCATCCCTCTCTCTCTCTACTCCTGCCGCTCGTTCTGCTCGCGCTCGCCCTCTTCGCCGCTCCTCCTGGTCTGGGGATGCGCGTGCGTGCGTGCCGGCAGCGCCGGTGTGGCAGCCCTGTCTGCTGCGCGCTCCGCATCACCACACGGGCCTCGAGGGCGTCACCTCGGCGCTGTAGGTGATGTGTGTGTGTGTGTGTGTGCGATCTACTTTGAGCGTAATCCGCCCGTGCAGTTCGCGTACCGTTGTCTTCCCCCCATGGGCGCACTGAATGGAAAGCGTGTGTGTGTGCTGTGTGTGTCTATGCCTGTGGTGTGTGCGTGCGTGTTCTCACACGTAGTTTCGTCATGCACGCGCTTGCTGTTGGCTGCTCAAATGTCGGGTATGTCCGTGCCTCACTGGGGCTGCAACCATGCGCGGCCACACAAAACCACAAGGTGGTCAGCCCACTTCGAGCGCGACCCGTCTGAGTGCATGTTGATTCCCTTATTGCAAACAGTCGGCGCGCAGGAAGAACAGGTGTGTGCACTTGCGTGTATGCACCATTCGCCCGCTGACCCGCTGGCACCCATCGGCACACGTTCGGCGGTAATCAACTTAGCGCATCCCGCTGTTGCCCTCGCTGTATGGGACCAATTGGCCGCGAAGCTAAAGTGTACGTGTGTTGTGTGCTTATGTGTATGTGTCTATGTGTGCGTGTGTGTGTGTAGGTGTGTAGGTGTGTGTGCGTGTGTGGGTGTGTGTGTGTGCGCGTGCGGGCGGGCGGGCGTGCGTGCGTGCGGGCGTGCGTGCGTGCGTGCGGGCGGGCGTGCGTGTGTCTGTGTCTGTGTGTGCGCGCGCGTGCGCGTGCGCGTGCGCGTGCGCGTGCGCGCGTGTGCGTGTGCGTGTGCGTGTGCGTGTACGTGTGCGTGTGCGTGTGCGTGTGCGTGTGCGTGTGCGTGTGCGTGTGTGTGTGTGTGTGTGTAAGAATGTGTGTGTGTGTGTGTGTGTGTGTGTGTGTGTGCGGGGGGACTCTGCGTGCCTAGAATATCGGAAAACATCGGCCCGCGCTGGGCGACTGCCGGCGTGCCCACGGAGGTGGCGCCAGGAGCGCGGCCTCCTAAAGAGGCGGGTGGCTTCAGAGGACGACTTAGCACCCCCGCTCTCTTCAAGGAAGCCCGCCAGGAAGCCTCCGGGCCCCTCTGCGCTAAGGCCCCTGCCCTCCATGAAGGCCGAAGGCCCTCGCCTTCTTACAAGGCGGCCCTCCTCGCGCCACCTGGCGGGGAACGATCGGGTGTGACCGGCTCAGGGAGGGAGGGACATCCAGCTTGAATCTGCGGTGCATCTGAATAAACCAAAAACGGCACAAACGTGAGCTTTCAACGCTCCGCGAGGATTTCTTGGAGCTGCGCGTGGGCACCCTGGCGGCGCCTCCGGCGCCACCCCTGGCGCGCTCCGCCCGTCAGGGGTGGGGGGCCCCGCTCAAATCCGAGAACCCCGCGCGGACCGTCGAAAGTCTCTGTGCTTATCATGATGCAGTGTTTTCGTCCTCTAGCACCGCCGATAGATTGGCAATAGGCCCCCGATCGAGAATCCGCGCGCCCCTGGGCGGGATGAGCTATGCAGTACCCATCGGAATTCCATGGGCGATCGGGGGGTCGATGCTTCCCCCCCTGAGCCTCTCCCCCTCCCTAAGTTAACCTCAGGCCTCGAACACTTCGGAAAACGTTGCCCCCAAGCGCGTCGCCAAGCGGTGCAGGTGCTCAGGAGCGGCCAAGAGGGGGGGTGTCCAAGAGGGGGCGGTGCAAATCATGACCGGCGGCATGTGTGCGGCCTAGCGGGAGGGCCAGGGACGTAATGAAATAAGACGAGGCGCCATAAAATCTGGGGAAATACCATGGCCCCCGCCATGATATCCACGCCCCCCTGGTCATCACCCCCCTCTTTGCCGCCTCCGAGGTGCAGCGCAGCGAGCTCCCCTCCGCTCACCGGCCGGTGCCGTGCCCTGGCCGCGAGGGTCGGAGCGGGGCACCGCTGGGCCCCAGCGCGCAGAAGGAGGAGAGGCGGCTGGCCTCGGCCGCCGCTGCGCCGGCCGGCCCCTTGTGTTAAGACGAAAGCAGGGCGAGGGCACGCCCAGACGGATATGTCGCCGCGCCGTTTCTTCTCGACTCGCCCAATCTGACAACCCAGACCTCCAGCGTATTGAAAAACTCAGGACGGCAGTTTTTCTCGATGTTCGGCCTCTGGCGGCCTCGTCAGGCCCTGGGACCGTCAAAAAACGACCCAGGATGAAAAACAGGTCCTGGGGAATGGATCAAAACTTCCGGGGACCCCGTATTGAAAAAATCATGACATCGGATCTCTGGGAACGCCGACAGCACGGCACGCCCACTGCAAACCCTGCATCACGCGCCCCAGGAAGACGGAGCCGGCACCGCGGCAAACCCCAAGGCAAACCCACCGCGTCCGAGGCGGAGTTTGCCCTGGTGGCCGAGGCACCCTCTCCAGGACGCGCGGCCGCGCGTCGGAACAGACGGCGCGGCGACACATCAACCCGGCAGGCACGTACGACTCGAGCTTATAGTTTTCAAGCGCATGCGTTGGAAAGGGAAGGGAAGGACAGGGAGCTCGCGAAACACCGAATCTCTTCACACTATGGCTGTCCATACGGGGACCGTAAAACATGACGGAACTGAATCTGAAATTTAGAGCTCGCTCACGCTACAAACGCAACGCGAAAACAGACCGTCAACATCCACGCATAGACCATCAAAAAGCGGGCGCAGCGGCTGGTTCAGAGTGCTCCAGGACGCTCTTAGAGCGTTGAGAAGCGCTCTTGAGAACGCTCTGGAGCGATTTGTCTTCATCCGACGGTCGATATTTGTTGCTCAGCATGCCGCGGAGGAGGCCCCGGCGACACGCGGCCCTTCAAGCGGATAGCCTGTCGCTCCGCTCTGCAAGCCCCAGAACTCCCCAGCAGACCCATGAGAGGAAGGACTGCCAAAACGCCAGGAATCTCTTGGCTGACCTGGAGCAGACGAGTTACGACGTGACTCTCTGGGCGGAGCAGCAGGGGGTCCCTGTCGACTGGGAGGAGGCTCAGAGGGATGCCGAAGACCCACACCACGCGAGGGACGAGGGCCAAGGCAAGAACCGCGCCTTTGGCAAGGGCCACGCCGACGCTAGCTTCCACACCCGGGACGAGTCCTCCGCCTGGGACCGCAACATGCGCGGCCGGTGCAACGGCTCTCCCTAGGATGCCGTCGTGTTTTCGCCAGCCCCGTTGGCCCGGTGTTCCAGCCAATGCTGGCTGTGGGGGGACGAAGAGGTACCGATGCCGCTGCTCCCCGGACCTCTCCCGGCTGCCTCCCGCCGTGGCGGCGGGCAGCAGCCCGTCGCGATTTTGTCATAGCTCGAGGGGAGAGCATGCTACGCATGGAATGAAATGAGTAGAAGATGAGGTGTGGGATCCGTGAGTGGATCAGCCTAGACAGTATGAGGATCAGAAGCTATGACAGTATGGGGCCCCCGCCTCCTCCCCCCCATCGGGCGTCCCTGTGCACCACGCCGCGGGAGTGGCAGTGCGCAAGCGCCTGCAGCACCTCGGCGCGCAGATCCTCCTCCTCGTCGTCCTGCTGCCCCCCTTCAGCTCTTTTTCTCCTCCTGCTCCTCGTCTTCCTCCTGCTCCTCATCCTCGTCCTCGTCATCGTCCTCCTTCTCCCTCCCTCCTCCTACCTTCTCCTCCCTCCTCCTCAGTCTCGTCCCTCTTCTCCTCCCTCTCCTCCTCCTCCTCCTCCTCCTCCTCCTCCTCGTCCCTCTCCTGCCCCTCTTTCCTCCTCACTTTCGTCCTCCTCCCCCTCCTCGTCCTCCTCCTCCTTCCTCATCCTTTTCCTTATCCCTTTCCTTTTCCAACTCCGCCTCCTCCTCCTCCTCTGCCTCATCCTCGTCCTCCTCCATCTCCTCCTCCTCCCTCGCTCCTCCCCCCTCTCCTCCTCCTATTCCTCCTCCTCATCCTCCCCCTCCGCCTCCTTCTCCGCCTCCTCCTCCTATTCTCTGCCTCCTCCTCAACGTCTTTGCTGGCGTCATCGTGTTCCCCAGCTTCGTCTGAAAATGTACATCTTGCCCGCCCTTTGAGACCGTCGCCCGTGTTTGCCTCATCGGCCTGCCAACTCCCTTATCGATCCGCCTTCGACCCCGCGCTCCGAGAAACCATGAGCTTCCAAAGAGAGGTAGGATCCACATGAGACGACGGAAAACACTATTGGGCGTTACTTGAGCCAGAGCTCCCAAAACCTCGTGTTGAAATACAGTAGAGTGCGCATGTCTGGCTGGCGGGCTCATGTATCAATTGCATGTTGTAGTTTAGTCTGTACCCTATCGACCAGCATCTGTCTTTCTGACTCTCTGATTGAGGGTCTGTGCGTATGTCTTTATATTGGTTTTGTCTCTGGCTGTGTTAGTTTCTATCTCCCTCTCCCTCTCTCTCTCACACAAATACCTTTGCTGTCATTGCGACCATACTGCAGGCCTGAGCGGCACACGTGAAAACACCACAGCGGTCAGTGACAACAACAACCGCGCATCGCCGACAGAGCTGCGAGCTGGCAAATCAAACCCTCGTGCCTTCACGAGGAGAGCCGTCGAACAAGCCTCATCTGGTCATTATCCTGCTCCAATCTCTGCATGTTTCTCCTTCTTTCCCCCTCCTGGGCCTCCACATCACCCTTCTCCCGCTGTTCGAGTCACCTCCTCTGCCTATATTCTTCATCTCCCTTCTGGTCCTCCTCCTCCTCCTTCCAGTCCCCCTCTCACTCCTGGCCATTCTCTTTCGCATGCGAACGTGAGCTTCAGCGTGAACGGGACCGAGACAAGAGCCTCCTCCTCCTCCTCCTCCTCCTCTTTCAAGCCCTCCTCTGGCCCCTGTGCCCCATCCTCCTCTTTCTGAGACTCTCCCTCCAGGCTTCTCATCCTCCTGAGCCTCCCCTCCTCCTCCTCCCCCTCCCCCTCCTCCTCCTCCTCCTCCTCCTCCTCCTCGTCCTCCTCCTCCACCTCCTCCCTCACCTGGATCCTCATCACCCTCCTCGTACTCATCATCGCATTCCTCCTCCTCCTCCCCATCATCATCAACATCCTCCTCCTGCCCTCCCCCTCTTCATCCTAGCCTTACTCATCGTCCGTCTCCTGGCCGTCCTCGTCCTCCGAGCCTTGTCCTCCGAGCCCTCACCATCTAGTCCCTCGGCCTTCGCAGCAACATCACTCCTCCTCGCCCCCCCATTTCTCCTCTTTCCTCCTCCTCCTCCTCCTCCTCCTCCTCCCATCCCCCTGCCCCCGACCATGGGGGAACGAAAAGACATGTCGCCGCGCCGCTTGTTCTCGACGCGCCCAGATGGACAACTCCGGCAAACACACGGCAAACACACGGCAAACCCTGCGCCCCGCGCCCCAAAACACGCGGGAAACCCACCGCGTCCGAGACGGAATTTGCCCTGGTGTCCGCGGCGCCCTCCCCAAGACGTACGGCCGCGCGCCGGAACAAACGGCGCGGCGACATTCGAGTACGGGATCGACTACAGCATCGATTTACCCGATGCTTCCAGCCGAATCCACGATTTTTCGTGGCTTCGAAAGAACAATTTCGGGGTACATCAATTCTGTAGTCGATCCCCGACCCGAGACACCTCGATGCTGCCACCCCAGGACCTGCTCCTAGGGCGTGCTCTGCCCAGGAAGCCTCGAGGCGAGTGTGCCCGTGGCGACCATAGGGAAGGCTCGCGGTACCGGCAGCTCTCTCTCCTCTGCGCCCCGGCCTCCCTGCAACGGGGCTCGAGCTGAACGGTGCTTTTCGCATCCGTCTTATTTTCGTCTTCCTCGGTGCTGTCTTCGCTGTGCCTCGGCTGCGACACGAGACAAACCAAAAACGGCCCACGAGATCGCCGAAACACCGGCTAGCTCGAGCCCTGCCCTGCAGGCCGAGACATCCGACGATGCGCTTTTGCTCCATCCGCGGCCCGAGAGGTCCAAACCAATTCATTTGGGGGCAGTACACCCTGCGAAATGCTTAAGAAATCATGGGTTAAGAAATTCATAGTCTCAGAATTTAACTAAAACCCAGAAATTATATCAAAATCTTGGGAATTAAGTTGAAATATTAAGAATAATCGAGACTCTGGCCGAAAATTTAAGTTTTCTTGAGCATCGCCTGAGGTGTATCTTGCCCCGAATCCGCCTTTGATGGCCCCGGTGCCCGACAACGGCCCCCCGGGGCCGACATCTTGACTACCTACCAGACCACCCCAACCCAACCCGAAGACCCGAATTTCGGGTTGGGGGGGGTAAGGGTTCCAAACGTGTTTTTCGATGTTTCCCGACCCCCCCACTGGAAATCGAGGGTAAATCTGAGCCTTCGGGTTGGGTTGGGGTGGTTTGGTGGGTGGTGACATCTATGAACAGCGCTCGGGCTGAAAGCAGTTACCCTGTGACGTACCCAGCCCATCGGCACCAAGGGCTGATGCACGGTGTGCCGACAATAGCGTGGCAACAACACTGCAAGAGACGTGCACTGCGGAGATTCCTCTTCCTATATGTTTACAAGCCGGGGGGGTGGGAACACCGCCTCCCCCCTCCCCCGCAAAAAAAAACTGGACCCCAGGATCGCGGGTTCCTGGGCCCCCCGGACATCCTTGCCAAAGGTCCCCCGGCTCGTCCCCGACCTCCCAGGGCGCTTAGCCAGGTCCTGCCAGCAGGCCCCAAGCGATCAGAGCGGTGATCAGAGAGGCCGAAGAGAGACCCAGGACAGCACAAGGGAACTCCAAGAAGGACCCAGATGGAATCCAGAGGCCCTCAGCAGGGCTCCCAGAATGCAGAACCGCCTGAATTCCATCAAACAACAATACCTTTTCAGCACATTCGCTGCTCGGGTCTTGGCACCGTCCGAAACAGCCAAGAAGGCCTCCGGCTTCGGCCCAAGACGGCCAAAGAGACCCCCAAGAGAGCCTATAGACGGCCATGCTGGCCCCAAGACTGCCCCAACTGAGCCAAAAAGGGGCCCAGTAGGCCCTCACAATGCCCCGAAGCGATCAGAGCGGTGGTCAAAGAGGCCGAAGAAAGACTCAAGACAGCACAAGAGCGCTCCAAGAAGGACCCAGAGGGCCTCCAGAGGCCCCCAAGACGGCCGAGGAGGCACTCAACAGGGCTCCCAGAACGCAAACATCGCTTCACTCCCTTCGGGAAACGCATGTTTTCAGCACATTCGCTATTCGGGTATTAGCACCTTCCATCGCAACAGCCAAAAAGGTTTCCAGTATCGCCCCAAAACGGCCCAAGAGACCCCCAAGAGAGTCTCTACACGGCGTGGGTGGCCCCAAAACAGCCCAAAGAAACCCCGAATGAGCCAAAAAGAAAAGCCCAACAAGCCAGATCACAAGGCCACCGAGAAAAAAACCAAAAGGCAATGGGAAGCCCCCCGAAGGGCCATGGGAGGCCAACAGGAGGGCCTCTGTAGCCCCCGTAAGGTCGCTAGAAAGCCCAAGCTCCCCAACACGGCCCAAGATGGCCCCAAGATGCCTCGAGACGGCCCCAAGCTGGCCGGCCCACCAGGGCTCGAATCCCGGAAATCTGTTGCGAACCCGAGATTGGGTGCAGTCCCTACGAATTACTTGCGTTCGCGCGCCCCGTTTCGAACCGCTGCAGCCCGCTGCAACATTCTTCGCTGTCCCCCGACGGCGCCCTCCTCCTCCTCCTCCTTCTCCTCCTCCTCCTCCTCCTCCTCCTCCTCCTCCTCCTCCTCCTCCTCTTTCTGCCGTTCCACCACTCGTCTTCCCCCACATTCGTTTCCTTTCCTCGCTCTCGGGGATTCCCTCACTCCAACCCTTCGCCCTCCATGAGGCGCTGTTTAGGAGCCCCCAGAAGCCCGGCACGAGCCATGGACCGCCGTAACTTTCGAAGACATATGAAAACCACCGCAGGGAAAGGGCCGAATTTCCAAGGCCATCAGGGATGGTGCGAACGGAACGACCAACACATGCAAGACCTCGAAGACCAAGGTGCATTGCGCGAAGCGCCACTGCATACACAGGCGTATTAATGCATGCGTATACATAAAGCATCACATGCATGTGCGTATACCCACAATGCGTATGTATGTATGTATGTATGTATGTATGTATGTATGTATGTATGAATGAATGTATATATGCACATCTATAGGTATACCGTGTGAGCTGCGCATGACCGAGTCGCAGAACAGAAGCAAGCAAGGCCAGGAGGTAATGTGTTGGGAAGGACAAACCAAAACGAAGACATCGGCGTGGAATCACAATCACCTCGGCAGAAGCAGCGAGATGATGGAACAAGGGCAAGATAAGGCGACTTAGGCGAAGACGCAACCAGACAATGACATATCGCGTTTTTCCATGCCGAAATGCTCAAGACCTGCGCGGCGGGCGCTGCACGTTGCTGCAACGCCTCGGACCATTAAACACTCCCGTTGATGGTGTAAGAAACGGTCAAGGTCTAGCTCGCCCGCGAGCCTCTCTGCTTCCTCCCTGCACCTCTTAGCGCGAGCAGATACAAGGCGCAGGCGCGCCGCCAGATCAGCGGGCGGGCCGCGGGAAAGGAAATCAAGCCCAGGGTGGCGTATCATCAGAAGGTTGTCCACCGTGGTCGCCCCTCGGGCGCATCACGCAGAGATGCAGACAAAGCGCGTCCAAATCGCCCGCGGCCTTGCACCCAACGTTCGCATATCGCAGCCCCACATGGATGGCGAGGTCCCGTTTGGACCTACGTGTGGCCACAATGTGTGGGCTCCCCCAGCAGCCCTCGAAAATGGCGACAATGTTGCACTTCGCACGGCCCACCCCACCCCCCAGGGATGGCGAGGTCTCGTTTGGATCTGCGTGTGGCCCCACTGCGCGGACTCCCCCAGCAGCCATGACAAGTGGCGACAGTTTCGCACTTCACATCCCACCACGGATTGCGAGATTTCGTTAGGATCTGCGTGTGGTCCGACTGTGCTGGCTCCCCCAGCAGGCATGGAAAGTGGCGACAATGTTGCATGTCGCAGCTCTCCAAGGATGGAGATGTCCCGTTTGGATATGCGTGTGGCCCCACTGTGCTGGCTCCCCCAGCAGCCCTCGAAAATGGCGACAACTTCATACTTCGCAGCCGACCAGGGATAGCGAGGTCATGTTCGGATTGTGTCTGGCCCTTCTGTGCTAGCTCCCCCAGCAGCCTTCGAATGTGGCGACAATTTCACACTTCGCGGCCCCCCAGGGATAGCGAGGTGCGAATTGGGTCTGCGTGTAGCCCCACTGTGCGGGCTCTCCCGGCAGCCATGGAAAGTAGCGACAACATCACACTTCGCAGCCCTCCAAGGGTGGCGAGGCTCGTTTGGGTCGTCGTGTGGCCCAACTGTGCGGGCTCCCCCAACAGCCCTTCGAAAGTGGCGAAAGTTTCACACTTCACAGCCCCCCAAGGATGGCGAGGTCCTATTTGGGTCTGCGTGTGACCCCACTGCGCGGGCTCCTCCAGCAGCCCTGGCAAGTGGCGACAGTTTCACACTTCGCAGCTCCCCCAGGGATGGCGAGGTCCCGTTTGGGTCTGCGCGTGGCCCCACTGTGCTGCCCAGCAGCCCTCTAAAGTGGCGACAGTTTCGCACTTCACAGCCCCCAAGAAGGATGCGAGAGGAGAGAACCGAGCGGAGAGCGGGGGGGGGGACGAGGAAGAGGAGATGGAGGAGAAGCTGGAGACCCCACTGTCCGATTCAAGACGAGAACCCAACCAGAGGAGGGTTGGGAACACACGCCTTCGGAGAGCTGGGGTCGTCGTCGTCGTCGTCGTCGCGGGCCGAATCCCTCATCCGATCACGCGAACCGAATCCCGCCCCCCCCTCCCCCAGCCCACCCCTCTGCAGGGGCCTGGCGCATCACCTCCCGGACGGCGAGCTCGTCGCAGAGCCCGTCGCCGCCGATCTCCTCCCCGCGGCGGCCGCCCGCGCAGGCTGGCGGGGCGGGGGCGGGAGGGGGCACGGGAGGAAACCTCGTGGATCGAGCACCGAGGTTCGAGGCAGAATGGGAATTAGCGAGCCGCCACCGTGCCCCCACGGCACGCTGAGGCGCGGAAGGACGCCAGGGTCCGTCTGGCAGGGTGTGTGTCTGAGCTCCAGTCGGGGATCCTCCCCGTCCCTGCCCGCGGACTCCTGCGCGCATCGCCCCTCCTCTCCGAGGCCTTTCCGGGGCCACTTCCCTCGTGCCCGCTAGAGGATGGTGCACACTTCCGACATGGCAGCGAATGCCTAACCCCCCCGTGCGCGAGTGCCCGCTCGAGGATCGTGCACTGCACTGCCCGCCTGGCATCTAATGCCGTACTCCCCCTTCCACGCGTGCCCGCTCGAGAGGTTGCCCTTCCCGCATGGCAGCTGATGCCTGAATCCTCATTCCATGCGCGTCCGCTCGAGGATTGTGTACTTCCCGTATGGCTGCCAACTCCTAGACCACTCATCCCATGCGCACCCGCTCGAGTATCGTGCACGTCCCGCATTCCCAGGCGCTGCTCCCAAGCGCTCCAGGGCCTCCAAAGCCACGACCCCTCATTGAAAATGATGGATCTGCGTCACGAGCTTCGAAGACGGGCCGCGCAAGCACCCAAGATGGCTCAAGATGCCTCGAAGACGACCTACGATGGCCCCAAGGCGGCCGGCTATTGATTCAAGACGGCCCAAGGTACCTTCAAGAGGGCCCACAAGGGCCACAAGAGAACCTCCAGCAGGGCCCGGAGAAACCAAAATCATTGATTTCCCTAGGGTGTGTGTATGGTGTTCGAATGCTCGTCTTTTCGGGCTGCCGTCAGCTCAAGACGGCCCAAGAGGACTCCACGATGGCATAAGAAACATCCAAGACGGCCCCAACACGGCCCAAGAGGGCATCCCGTGGGACCCAAGACGACCTTAGAAGACCCGTCGACGGCCCACGACGGCGCCAAGACGACCCCACGACGCCCCACAACCCATCATACGGGCAAGTGGGCACCAAGACGGCCCAAGAGAGCCCCAAGGCGGCATAAGAGGGCCCCACTACGGCCCAAGAGGCCCCAAAGGGACCCCCGAGACTGCCGCACAAGATACCGGGCCAGTCCCAAGACGGCACAAACGCATCATCATCATCATCATCATCATCATCATCATCATCATCATCATCATCATCATCATCATCATCATCACCACCACCACCATCACCACCACCACCATCATCATCATCATCATCATCATCATCATCATCATCATCATCATCATCATCATCATAATCATCACCATCCTCATCGTCATCATCATCAGCATCATCAGCATCATCAGCATCAGCATCATCAGCATCATCGTCATCAGCATCATAACCAACATCATCATCGGCATCATCAACATCTTCATCTCCGTCAGTATCATCATCAGCAGCAGCATCAGCAACATCATCAACAACAGCAGCATCATCGTCATCATCCGCATCATCAGCATCACCACCACCACCTTCACCATCATCATCATCATCATCATCATCATCATCATCATCATCAGTGCCATCACTACAATTACCATCATCCAGCATTATCAGCATCATCATCACCACTATCATCATCACCACCACTACCATCATCATCATCATCATCATCGCAATCATCAGCATCATCATCATCATCATCATCATCGACAGCTGCAGCAACACCAGGATCATCATCAACAACGCCACATTCATCAGCATCATCAGCATCATCCTCATCACCACTATCATCACCATCATCAGCATCATATTCCGCATGCGCATCATCATCATCATCATCATCATCATCATCATCATCACCGTCAGCATCATGATGATCGGCATCATCGTCATCATGATCATTGTCACCACTTGCATCTCCACCATCGTCATCGACACCGCCGCCATCACCGTACACAGCATCACCATGATCACCATCAGCATCGTCATCAACATCGTCGCTATCATCATAATCGCAATCATTATCATCATTACGAGCATGCGCGTCAACATCCTCATCATTCGCATCATCAACATAATCATGAGCAGCGTAATTGTCATCGTCATCGTCACCGTCGTCATCACCATCATCAGTTACAGCATCATCAGCATCATCATCATCATCATCATCAACGTCATCATCATCATCATCATCATCATCATCATTGTCATCATCATCATCATCATCGTCCTCACCATCATAACCACCATCAAGCCCCCGTCAACCACATAGTCCTCATCATCCTCATCACCGCTCTCCCAAGCCTGGCGACACGAAGTGTCACACATGGCGGCCCCCCGCGCCCGCTCGAACAGACGCCGGCTAGAATGCTGGGCTGGCACGGTGGCGGGACTCGCCGCAGGCAGCTAGGTAATATGGAAAAGCATGACAATCCGATTACCCTAACCACGGCTGGTTATACTTTATAAAGTGAATCAAAATCGGATGGAGGTGTATGCTTCTGCGAACGACATCCGGGAGACTTGCGAACTGCGCGACACGCAGGACACCGATCAAAGAACAAGGGCTTGATAGAGATGATTCGCGGGGTCCCTGGGAGACAACTTCGCATATCACAACTTTCACACGCTGGCCCCCTCAGCACCCCTCGAAAGTGGCGACAGTTTCGCACATCGCAGCCACCCAGGGATGGCGAGGTCTAATCTGAATATGCGGCGAATGCGCTGGCCCCCCCCAGCAGCCCCCGAAAGTGGCGACGGTTTCGCAGATCGCAGCCCCCCAGGGATGGTGATGTCTAATCTGAAGCTGGGGTGAGTGCCCACTATGCTGGCATCCCCCCAAGCAGCCCTCGAAAGTGGCGATGGTTTCGCAGATCGCAGCCCCCCCCCCCCGGATGGCGAGGTTTAATCTGGATCTGCGGCGAGTGCCCACTATGCTGCCACACCAGCAACCCTCGAAAGTGGCAACGGTTTCGCAGATCGCAGCCCCCCAGGGATTGCACGGTCTATTCTGGATCTGCGGCGAATGCCCAGTATGCCAGCCCGCCCAACAATCGCGACCCTTTCGCACATCGCAGCACCCCAGGGATGGCGAGGTCTATTTTGGACCTGCGGCGACCCAATATGCTGCCCCCCCAGAAGCCCTCGAAAGCGGCGACCTCTTCGCAGATCGCACCCCCCCAAGGATGGCGAGGTCTAATCAGAATCTGCGGCGACCCACTTTGCTGCCCTCCCCACAAGCCCTCGAAAGTGGCGACAGCTTCGCACATCGCAGCCCCCCCAGGGAGATTGAAGTCTAATATGAATCTGCGGCGAGCACCCACTATGCTGGCACCCCCCCAGCCGCCCTCGAAATTGGCAACAAATTCGCAGATCGCAGCCCCCCGTGGATGGCGAGGCCTAACCGGAGTCTGCGGCGAGTTTCCACTGTGCTACCCCGAGCAGTCCTCGAAATTGATACCTCATTCGCAGATCGCAACCCCCCATGGATGGCGAGGCCTAACCGGAAGGCAACAACGAGAGAAGCGCGACATCATCATCATCATCATCATCATCATCATCATCAGCAGCAGCAGCATCATCATCATCATCATCATCATCCTCATCATCATCATCAGCATCATCATCATCATCATCATCATCATCGTCATCATCATCATCATGATCATCATCATCATCATTATCATCATCCTCATCATCAGCATGAGCAGCATCATCATCACATTCATTACTAACACCATTACCGTAATCATCTTCATCACACTCATCCTGATCCTCATCCTTATCACCCTCATTATCTTGAGCCTCATCATGATCATGACATGACCATGTTCATCATCGTCAACATCATCATCATCATCATCATCATCATCATCATCATCAGCAACATCATGATCCTCATCCTGATCCTGATCCTCGGCGGCAACATCTTTACCAACACCGTAGTCGTCGTTCTTGCCGTCGTCGTGTCGTCACCATCACCGTCAGCGTCAGCGTCACCATAACCATCACCACCATTACCAGCATCATCGTCGTCATCATCACCACCATCATCATCATCATCAGCATCGTCATCATCATCATCATGATCATCAGCCGCATCATGATCATCATCATCGCCATCATAATTATTAGCATCATCCTCCTCATCAGCATCGACACCATCATCGTCATCATCAGCATCATCAGCATCGGCATCAGCAGCATCATCATCATCATTATCATCATCCGCGCCATCATCATCGCCATCAACAGCATCACCAGCAACATTTATCATCAGAAGCATCATGATCTTCATCATCAGCATCACCATCACCTGTATCATCGTAACCACCACCATCACCCCACCATTACATGACCGACATAATCATCAACAACATCAGCATCATCATAATCATCATCCGCATTAGCATCATCAATATCAACATCATCAGCATCACAATCATCATCATCACCACCACCATCATCATCGTCATGAGCATCACCAGCAGCAGCAACACCACCGCCACCAGCATCATCAGCAGCATCATCGTCAGCATCAACATCAGCACCAACATCACCATCATCATCACCATCACCACGACCACCATCATCACCGTAATCATCACCATCACCAAACCAATAACCATCACCATCACCATCATCATCGTCATCATCAGCGTCGTCACCATCACCATCACCATCATCGTCATTATCAGCATCAGCATCGTCATCATTATCAGCATCATCACCATCGTCATCATCAGCATCATCATCACCACCAGCAGCATCATCAGCACCATCATCGTTTTTGTTATTGATTGCCCGCTCGAGCGCGGGGCGGGCCCAACGCTACACGAGTGTGCACCGAGACCCCCGAGGTGTCCGCAACGCCGTGGCCCTCCCCCTCCTCCGCGGTTTCTTCTTCTTCTTCCTCCTCCTCCTCCTCCTCCTCCTCCTCCTCCTCCTCCTCCCCCTCCTCCTCCTCCTCCTCCTCCTCCTCCTCCTCCTCCGTCTCTTCCTCCTCCCGGGTCATCCTTTCCGGTTCCACGCCAGCCCCCCGTGCTGCTCCCATATCCTCCCCCGCTCCTGCACCGCCCGCCTCCCCCTCCCTCTTCTCCCCTGTGGGGCCCGGCGCGCGAGCCTGCCGCTGCCTTCGCCTACCGCTGCCTGCGCACCCCTCCTGCTCTCTCCTTGTCCTCCTCCTCGGTCTCCCTCCCTCCTTCCTTCCCTCCCTCCCTCCTTCTCCTCCTCGGTCTCCCTCCCTCACTCCTTCTCCCTTCCTCCCCTCCACCTCCTCCCTGATCCGACCCCTTCCCTCCCCCCCCGCCTTGAGCACGCCCAGCACGAGCGGCCTCCCCTTTGGCCGACCTCCCGACCGCCTCCTCCCCGCACGGCCCCGCGCCCTCGCCCAGGTTCTCCCAGGCAGCTGCCCACTACTGCCCCGCCCCTCGTCGAAGAGCTCGCAGCCGTCGATGTGCTCCATCACTAGGTGCATGGTCGACTCGTCCTTGGGGAAAAAGCGTCGCATTGTGCCCCCCATCCCCCCCACGAGCATCTCCCTCTTCCCACTCCTCCTCCTCCTCCTCCTCCTCCTCCTCCTCCTCAATTCCTTTCCCTTATGAATAACTTCTCCCTGTCGCACCCCGAGGACAATTTTTAGGGCGGGCCGAGCGTTTCGCCGGAGACTTCCTTAATTACCATTTATGATTCTGAAGCTTGAAGATTGGCATCAGCTTCGCAGATGGAGGGCGGGCCGCTTTCAAAATGTGGCTCTCGCCTTAGCGCGGCGCACATTCGTTCTAAACACTTGCAAGAACTTCACGGAGCGAGGGCGGCTGGTTTTCAAAATGTGGCTCTCGGCTTAGCGCGGCGCACATCCGTTCTAAACAATTGCACAATTGCAAGAGCTTCACGGATTGAGGGCGGGTGGTTTTCGAAATGTGGCCCTCGCCCTAGCGCGGCGCACATTCGTTGTAAACAAGTGCAAGAAGTTCGCGGATTGAGGGCGGCTGGTTTTCAAAATGTGGCTCTCGCTGTAGCGCGGCGAACATTCGTTTGAAACATTTGAGAGAGTTTCACGGATTGAGGGCGGTTCCTTTTCAAAATGTGGCTCTCGCCTTAGCGCCGCGAGCATGATTCAAAACTATTTTCAAGAGTTCCACGGATTCCGATCATCAACGTACCAGAAATGGTGTTTTGGAAAGACTCAGGATACCCAGCTGGGGTTGGGTACCCAGCTGGCACGGCGGGATACCCATCCGGCGGCCACTGGATGAGGGGTACCCAGCCGGCAAGGCTGGATACCCATCCGGCGGCCGCTGGATGGGTAGGGTACCCAGCTGGCACAGCGGGATACCCATCCGGCGGCCGCTGGATGGGTATCTGGCTGTGCAGGGTGGACGCCCGAGAGGATACCCAGCCGGCGGCGGGAGTACAGCATTGGCTCTCCACCCCTCCCGCCCTCCCGCCACTCCCCTGTGCCCCCTTGGGCACGCGCCCCCGGCTCAGAGTATTAAAGCATTGCCCCGGCTGCCCCGGGCGGCCCGCAGCGCCGCCTCTCCGTCCCTGCCGATGCTGTTGCTGTACAGGTTCAGCCTCTGCCTAGGCTGGGCAGGGAGGGCAGCGCCCTCGCCAGGGCCTGCGCGCCCTCGTCGCCGATGCTGTTGTTGGACAGGTTCAGCTCGTGCAGGCGGGGCAGGGAGGGCAGCGCCCCCGGCCGCCAGGGCCTGCGCGCCCTCGTCGCCGATGAAGTTTTTGGACAGGTTCAGCTCGTGCAGGCCGGGCAGGGAGGGCAGCGCCCCCGCCAGGGTCTGCGCTCCCTTGTCGCCGATGCTGTTGTTGCACAGGTTTAGCCTCTGGAGGCCGGGCAGGGAGGGCAGCGCCCCCGCCAGGGCCTGCGCACCCTCGTCGACGATGCTGTTGTTGTGCAGGATCAGCTCGTGCAGGCCGGGCAGGGAGGGCAGCGCCCCCGCCAGGGCCTGCGCGCCCTCGTCGCCGACGCTGTTGTTGTGCAGGATCAGCTTGTGCAGGCCGGGCAAGGAGGGCAGCGCCCCAGCCAGGGCCTGCGCGCCCTCATCGCGATGCTGTTGTTGGACAGGTTCAGCCTGTGCAGGCCGGGCAGGGACGGCAGCGCCCCCGCCGGGGCCTGCGCGCCCTCGTCGCCGATGCAGTTGTTGGACAGGTTCAGCTCGTGCAGGCCGGGCAGGGAGGGCAGCGCCCCCGCCAGGGCCTGCGCGCCCTCGGCTCCGAGGGTGTTTCTGTTCAAATTCAGTTCCTGCAGGCCGGGCAGGGAGGGCAGCGCCCCCGCCAGGGCCTGCGCGCCCTCGGCGCCGATATCGCATTCGTCCAGGTTCAGGCGCTCCAGGCGGGCGTACAGCCGCAGGCAGCCGGCGAACCCCGCGGCATGCTCGGGGGTCGGGGGTGGCAACCCGGTGAAGTCCAGTGTCGTCACGCCGCCCAGCTGCGCGCGGCTCGTCCGGCGGAAGAGCGCCTTCGCCGCCTCCCAGTCCGTGCCGTTGGTGAAAGACTTGTCCTCGATGAGCCGGTCGAACTCGTCTGGGCCCACTGGCCACCTCCTCCCGGCCTCCGTCGCCCCCGCCCCCTGCCCCAGGTCGGCCACGGCGTCCCACATCGCCTCCCAATGGTAGACCTGCTTGATCTACTCCGCGGAGCAACGCTCGTGCGTCGTCCAGCCAGACTGTTCGTAGCCGCACTCGCGCGCGCTGCCCCGCTCGCCGGGGTGCTGGGTGAGCAGGAGAACGGTGGTGGCCTGGTGGGCGTACCAGAGGTCCATTGTCTCCTCCAGCCCGTGCTTGAAGGCGGCTTTCTCGGCGGGAGTCCGCTTGGCCTCGTGCGCGGCCTCCTGTGCGTCCTTCCCGGTTTTGCCCTGCCGCCAGGCGGCGGCCTTCGCCTCCTCGGCCTTGATCGGGTCGCCCTGCAACAGCGAAGGCCAGTCCCAGAAGCCCCCCATCTCGCTGAACCCCCTGAAGGAACCGTAGGCTGTGGAGTAATTGCGGCGTTCTGTCTCCAGGGTGTCAATCACCAAACTCAGCTGCACCCCACTGGGGTCGGGATGCTCGCGTGAGTCCCAGCAGGACGAGATGGTGACGATCGGCGCCACCTGGTCTCTTCCTCCTCGCCCGCCGGCCTCCCAGACGGCCCGCAGATCGTCCGCGGACACGAACGCCTCCTCCGGCAGCTCTTGGCGCCTATTCAGGACCGTGCCGCGCTGCTGCAGCAGCCGCGACATACGGACCAAGCGCACAGGGTGGAGGCCCTCGACAGTGAACGCGAGCGCGTCGAAGAGGCTCGCGGCGTCCATGTACCGCGTCAGGTCGAACGACTCCTGCTCCTCCTTCTTGGGGACCTCCTGCTGGTGCTGCGGGTGGACGGGCGCCATCAAAGATTCGAGCAAGGCGTCGCTGTCCTGCTGGTCCTCGGGCACGGGCACCTCCGCGACGTCTGGCGTGTGCGGGGGCGGCCCGCAGGCCTGCTGGTCCTCGGGCGCGATGGCCTGGCGGGAGGCCACGCAGCAGCCCATCGTGGCGGCGCGGGGGAGCTGCTTTGCAGAGGCAGGAGGGGCGCTCGCGCGTGCTTCAATCTTCGCAGGGGCTAGATAGGATAGCGCACGAGGCCAACGTGGAGACAAGGCGGAGAGATGCGATGGCCAGGGAAGGACGCAGAGACAGGGGGCGAAGGAATGGAGAGGGACGGAGTTTGAACACTAAGTGTGTATGTGGATATTGGGTGGACCATTGGAACCCACTGCCAGCCCCATGCGGGGCTTTGGCAGCGAGGAGGAGGGCAAGTCCCGATGAGCACAGGCCTCGCGCGGGACCTCCGCGTGCACCTGGGGGGGCGCGCTTATGGGAGAACACCCGCACCTTACCTATGATGCGGGACGCCTCCTTCAGGCTGCCGTTCCACAGGGGGCCGCAGCGTGATGCGCCACACTGCGTACTGCAATACCCCCGCCGGCAACCAACACGGCACCCAACCACGCCACGCCGTGGTCAGCTTCTGGTGCCACGGGGCAACATGTCCCGGGACCGTAAGTATCCGGAACGTGCCATGGGATACCGGCCCGCGCGTCACTCTACCCCACACGAGGCACGAGCAAATCTCATGACGAAACTGGGCGGGCGGGCCCAGGGAAAGTTTCGCCAAGGCTCGAACCCACGGCTATGGGTAACGACGGCGATGGTGACGACGGCGATGATGGCGATAGCATCGACGACGATCTCTCTCCGTAGCCGTTTGTGCTCAAATTGTTGAGGCCAGGTGAAAATAACATCTGATCACCGAAGGTGCTCTGATGAGGCAAACTATCGTGGCACAAAGCTTCGCCCCCTGACCGATGAGATTCCCGCATCCCTGCGATATCCCCCGCCCCACGAAGATCATACTGACAGGCGCAGCCCCCCTTTCGCATAATTTCAGCCCACCATCTTCGCAGGGGCTAGATAGGATAGCGCACGAGGCCAACGTGGAGACAAGGCGGAGAGATGCGATGGCCAGGGAAGGACGCAGAGACAGGGGGCGAAGGAATGGAGAGGGACGGAGTGTGAGCACTAAGTGTGTATGTGGATATTGGGTGGACCATTGGAACCCACTGCCAGCCCCATGCGGGGCTTTGGCAGCGAGGAGGAGGGCAAGTCCCGATGAGCACAGGCCTCGCGCGGGACCTGGGCAGGGGCGCTTCCCCCCAACGCCGCTCTCACCCCTCCTCTTCGCATGGCTCTGACCCACGCCCAACGCCGCCCGCAGAGGCAGCGGAGACGCACGGGTGCATAGAGAGACCGGCGCGAGGGTCTGCAGCAGACTTCCAAGGCGCACGCACGCGCACACACGACTGGTAGCCCGCACGTCCTCTCAGGGACGAATTTCGGCCACGTCCGCAGGACGCAGGTTTATGTTTATGGAAGGCGTTTTGTTGCTCCCCCTTGCCGCATTTTCCCCCACCTCTTTCCTGTGGTCCTTTACCTCTCCCCCCGCCACTTCCCCCCCCCCCCCCTGCTCTCCTCGGCCCCCTCGATGGGGGGCCGGCCTCGTGGCGCCGAAACGGCGTTGAGGCCCGGGTCTGCGCTTTGGGCGGAGCTGCGCGCCCGTCGGCTGGGAATCCCTGGAGGTGCTCAGAGGTTGGGGGGGCGGGGGAGGTAGTGGGTCTACGGAGGCTACGGAGGAGGAAAGGAAAGGATGCTTGAGTTTTCTCTGGGAGCAAACTCTCAGGACATGCAGTCTCGCTGTTTTCCGCCCAGCACCACAGCTGCTGGTGCGTCAGGCGGGAGAACGGGATAGGAAGCGCTGGCTGGCGGAAAATCAAAAAAACCACCTGCCAGCATCGAGGCCACGGTGGGGTCGTCCAACGCGTCCCGGGACAATACGTCCGCGGGGTCGTCGGCGCTGGGGACGTGTTCGAACCAGCATCTGCAACCCAAGGCCGCCAGCAGTGCCGACGCCTGTAGCGCCAAGCGGCACATCGCGGCTGTCGGAGAGCCGGCTTTGACCGGCGACGTGGCTGCAGAAGTGTTGTCCACCCACCAAATGACATCTTGGCCGCGCAACTCCCTGGCAAAAGTGGCCGCCACGAGGGCGCCACATTGGAGCTCTGCCTGATTGATGACTGTGTCTTGCGGGCCCCAGGTCTCGCGAAGGCACTGGTCCGCATCCAACGCAGTCACGAACGTGCGGCCATCGGGGAGAATCACTTTGGCGCCCAGCCGAACGCGGTCTGCGTCAGCAGCTGCGTCGGTGTAGACGCGCACTGGCGGGGCGGCAGGGCGGATAAGGGAAACGCACCTATCAGGCATGCACCGCGCCGCCGCTATATAGTGCAGCGGTTCCCATAAATTGGACCCAACAGTGACCTCTTCGCTCCAGTCCCAGCATTGTCGAGCAGTAAGAGCATGCCCAGCCGCCCGAAGGCATCGGCCCGCGAGAGCCGCGTCCATCCACGTTGCCAAGCCGCGCATTTTCGCCGCAGTCCCAGAGGAGAGGCGCCCCGACTGGACCGCGGCCATGCACATCTCGACCAGGCGCTCGCGGGTGTGCAATTTCGGGCCCCACTCAGCGCATAACACGTGCGCACGAGATCATTGAGGTGGCCCAGAAAATTGAACATGAAAGACGGCGGCCGGTGCTTGCTAGCGGAATATTTAACTCCGCTGCACACTGCAGACTCCTGCGCGATGTTGGACGCTGACCAGCGCAGGCCCGCCAAGCAGCTGAGTTCTACGGTGGGGCTGTCGTCGGCGTAGTGGCCTGTGAGCGTTAGCAAGATCCGGCGATTGAGCGCCGTCACAAACCCGGCCGCGCGAGTGAATTGATTGACGGCGGATCCCAGGCCGAAGGGGAGCCCGCGAAGCTGCGCGTACAGCCACGACCGCGTCTCGGGGCACATGACAGCGACTACTGCCAACCCCACGTGTTCGCTCGTCAGGAAGAGCTGTCGGTAGCCTTTCCACCAATCTTCGAGCGACACCATAGGCTTGAACCAGGGCGGAATGCCACCGGACGCCTTGATGAAAGACAGGGCCATGCATTTCAAGAGTACGATGACGAACTCCGGCGGGATGCACACCACCGTCTCGTGAGTCGAGGACAGCGCGTTCGTGCGGGAGCGTTTTCCGTCATCGATGGGCCGCCATTTGTCTGCCTGCCAGATGACATGGCGGACCAGCGGGCGCCATCTGCCTGCCCCGTGCAGGCTGTCCATCTCGTCCTTGGTGCGCATCGGGTCCGCTATGCCTTCGGAGATCTCGGCAAGCGTAAGATCCCAGATGGCACCAACGTTTTTGGACGGATGGCGCATGGCCTCAACTGCCGCAGCGCACCGACAAGCATCGCCCCCAAAAACCTCTTCCCCAGCTTCTGGTTCGGGGCCCTTGCCAATGTGTTTCGTGGCAATAGGGCGCAAGATACCAGACGGGGGGATAGCGCCTGCGAGCTCGAAGCCGAGTGCCAGGCGCGACGGCAGGCCTTTGTCGGGCCAACCCATCAGAGCGACCATAAAAGCTATGTACACGGGTCGGACGCCAGGCGCACCCTGCAAACGCACGTGCCTCTGGGCCAACACGCGCTCGTCGAGGGGCGACAAAATCCGAGCGACACGCAGCACGAGCCGCAATCGGGCACGGCGCAGGGATTCGATACGCGGCCCATTCGCGACATACGCGTCGACAACAAACTGGAGGTCCGACTCCACCAGCGGGTCGCGCGCAAAAGGGTGCTGGACCAAGGCCGAAAGCTCCTCGTGCCGCTGCGGCCCGACCCCCCAATCGACGAGATTTGGGGCCGCCAGCTCCGAGGTGGACGGCTTGTGCTGATGTGCCACGGAAGCGTGCATCGGCGACTTCATCCACAACGCCTGCACGTCTGGCCCAAGAGCGCCCTCCGGCGCTCCAGACTGCAAAGCGTAGGCAGGAAAATCGCAAAATCGCGCGAAGTCCAGCTGCTGCAGTGCACGCAGCGCGTCGGCAACAGCATCGGTCCAATCACTGAAAAATCGTGCCGGAAAGTAGCTGAGAGCCTCTTCAAACAGAGCAGCCCCGGACCGAACCATGCCTGGAAGGGGGCGCCAATCCGAGCACCAAACTGTGTTTGGGACGCGCGCCTCCTGCCAAGCTTTCGCTGGTCCTGTCGCGGCCGGCGCCGGGGGCAAAATGCCACTCCCTCCAGCAAGAGAAATATTGACGGGACATGGAACGAAGTGCCGATGACATGCCGGCGAGCTTGCTGGCCGGTCAGGCCGGAGCCGGAAGCAGCGCGAAGTGGTATAAAATACCCGGGCGGGAACCCCATCAGGGTCTCGCGCTCGCTCGCTGTCAGCTGCCGCATGCCCCGGCCGTCAGCACGTTCCAACATGTTGCCCCGGACGTATGTTGAGATGGGTTGCGTGCGCCCGTCCGCCACGAATCTTTGGTACACATGCCGATCCTCGGGGACGGCCCGAGGAGGGCGATCCGCCGGGTGGGGGTAGACGGCCGTGAAGGCCAAAAACCTTCCGTCGGCATACGTGGAACTGTACCTGGTACCAGGCGGCACCATGGACCTGCGGCCGATCTCATCCCTGAACGCCCACACATCGCCATCATCTGGTTGCCAGTCGGCGGGGACCGGCGGACCAGTGTATCGCACGACGGTGAGGGATTCCGCTGCTAAGCCAGGCGGGACCACCTCAGCGGGACCGTGGGACGAAAGCCTACTCAAATCGAGGCCCCAATAGAGGCGCGAGCGCTGGACCCAGCCCCAGTCCGCCGCGTTGACCAGCACCGGCTCGCAACCAAGGAGGTCGCTGATCTGGCGCCTACGTGCAACGCTCACGCCGGCCATTTCCTCAAGAAGCCAATGGAAGACTCGACCGTCGGCACGGGAAAGGCCGGCGCAAAGGCGGTCGCGAAGTGAAACAAAAGCGTGTAAAGCTGCGCAGCGATCATCGTCGATCCCGCCAGGGGCTGGCGCACGACCATCAAGATGAAGACGAAGCGGGCCAGCTATGAGCAGCGTGACGTCAGTATCGGCATCACGAGCGAAGCGGAGGGCCGAGTCAACGTCGAAATCTCCAGCCCTGTCGGACGCAACGGTCCCTGGGAAGGTCTCGGACACGAAATCGCGCAGCATGGCCGCCTGCTCGACGATGAAACAAGAGACTTGGCCAGTGTACGCGCCTACCGCCACCCTCCCCCCCCCTACGCCGTCGCAAATACTCACGAGACACACCGACACCTCATTGCCGCCCCCGCCCTTGGAAGGCAACGGGGCGACCGGCGACGGCGACGGGGAAACGTGAGGGCGCGTGGCTCGCGGGGGAGGGGCACCAACCGCCTTCGCGGACCGTGCCGCTACTGGAGACCGGGACCTCCGACGCGACGCGAGGCCTGGGCCAAGCGATGTCGAGGCACGCCCGGCTGGCCTGGCCTGCGCCCCGGAGGCGGCGGCCGTGGGGCCCCTCGGCAAGGCTCCGATAGGCTGAGCTGGTGGTACTCCTATCCTCGCTCCCTCCGGTTCCCCTCCTGTTCCACGGCTCGAACCCACGGCTATGGGTAGCGACGGCGATGGTGACGACGGCGATGATGGCGATAGCATCGACGACGATCTCTCTCCGTAGCCGTTTGTGCTCAAATTGTTGGGGCCAGGTGAAAATAACATCTGATCACCGAAGGTGCTCTGATGAGGCAAACTATCGTGGCACAAAGCTTCGCCCCCTGACCGATGAGATTCCCGCATCCCTGCGATATCCCCCGCCCCACGAAGATCATACTGACAGGCGCAGCCCCCCTTTCACCTAATGTCAGTCCACCAGACCTGCGCCCAGTCGTGGAAACTTGAGCCAAAGTGGCTACGGACGGGTGCTAGCATGAGTCTTGATAAGAGACCTCGTGGGAGTCCAAGTGGGAGTCTGGAGCTTTTTTTTCCCAGCCATCCTGTGGTATTGGGTCCTCGTTTTGATAAAACGGTCCCCGCGTTCCTCTCCTCTCCTCTCCTCCTCCTCCCCCTCCTCCCTCCCCTTCCCCTCCTCGCCCATGCCCTCCGCATGTCTTTGCTCCCATCCATCCTGTGGTGTTGGGTCCTCGATTTTGAAAAGGCGGCGCCCCGCGTTCCTTCTTCTCCTCCTCCTCCTCCCGCTGCCCCTCCTCCTCCTCCCCTCCTCCTCCTCCTCCTCCTCCTCCTTCCTCCTCCTCCGCCTCCGCCTCCGCTCCGCTCCCGCCTCCGCCTCCGCCGCCTCCTCCTCCTCCTCCTCCTCCTGCTCCTCCTCCTCCTCCTCCTCCGCCTCCCCCTCCTCTCATCATTATCATCGTCATCATTCGTTTCGGCACCATAGGGAGCTCCACCGAATGCCCCAGTGGCAAGTTCGCATAAGGTTCCCCACCCATTTCGGCACACCCCTCACACCCTTCGTGGCTCGATAGGGAGCTCCACCGAAGGCCCCAGTGGCAGGGTTCGCATGCGGTTCCCCGCCCATTTCGGCACACCCCTCACTCGTTTCATGGCCTCATGGCGAGATCCAGCAGAGGCCCAAGTGGCAGGGTTCGCATGCGCTTCCCCGCCCATTTCGGCACGCCCCCCACACGTTTCGTGGAAACCTGAGCACAATGTTTTGGCATGCTTCAGGGTCTTCAAACGGGTATCTTCCAACGAGGCAGTTCCATCAATGGAAATGAACCGTTGTGTGGGGCCTATGAAGAGGGAGCTTGGAGGGAGGGTTTACTTCAACATTGTTGATGACTCTTGGGTTTACACTGGACCTCCTCCTCCTCCTCCTCCTCTTCCTCCGTGTCTTCCTCCCCACCCCTATTCTCTGTGCGTACATACTCCCGCTCTGCCGCCTGGCTGGCCGACAGCCCTTCGATCAGGGGCACCCCATCCGATCCATCAGAGACAACCCGAATGCAACATTTTCACCCCGACACGGACGTGGTGTCATCGACGTTGCAAGATTTCAGTCGGGCCTGTCCCCCTACAGGGGGAACTTGGGCGAAAAATTAAAAATAGCCCCAGCACCGCGCCCGGAAGGGCTGTCTGCCGCTCTCGCCTCGGCACCGCGCGGCTGCTGCCCCAAGAGCGGCGCTCCCTCCCAGGCGCGGGCGCACGTGCTCAGCGCCCCGCTCGCCGCTTCCTCGGACGCGGGGCTGGAGGCATGGGCCAGCCTCCTTTGAGCAGGGACCGACCGTCCCGGCATTCCTATAATCCTACCACGAAATGTTCTTAGAACCCAAAAATGTTCTAAGAACAAAAACAATGTGCTCAGAGCATAAGCCTCATGCGTTAAAACAGGACGGTCCCAGCCAGACATGTTCTAAGACCATTTCGTGGAAACCACAACCGGTTCTTAGAACAGTGCTTGGTAGGGCTATGGGCACGCCGGGACGCTTCGCCACTGCTTGAGGCATGGGCCAGCCTCCTCGCCCCATGCACCTCCTCCCTCCCCTTCGCTACAAATCCTTCTCCTGATACATGCGGTCGCACCTGGGACAGAATCAAGTCCTTCAAGAACATGGGGCCCTTCGCCGGCCAGGCGGAATAAGACTCGAGGCTGCCCTCCCCCGGGGTGCACAAGGACACCCAAGAAGCACAAAGAGCATCCCGAACCTACCTCGACCTTATACCTCTGTCCGACCGCACCCCCTCCCTGTCGCACCCCGAGGCCCGTCGGAAGGGCGGGCATGGCAAATCGCCGGAGACTTCCTTACAGCTTACAACCCTGAAACGTAAGAGCTGGCAGCAGTTTTACACATGGAGGGCGGGTAGCTTCCAAAATGTGGCTCACGTCTTGGTGCCGCGCACATTATTGGCACACGTCTGCAATGTCTTGGACTGAGAGCGGGCGGTTCCCGAAATGTGGCGCTCGCCTTGGCGCCGCGCACATTCGCTTCAACAGTGCAACAAGCGTTTCGCAGATTGATGGCGGTTCCTTTCAAAATGTGGTTTTGGCCGTCGCGCCGCGCACATCCGTCTAAATCCAAGGGCTTCGCGGATTCAGTGGGTTCCTGTTCAACCTGTAGCTCTCGCCTTAGCGCCGTGTGCGCTCGTCTTGCATGTTTTGCAATAGTTTAGCGGGATCCCATATTCAGCGTACCAGGAGCGGCGCTTGGGAACGATTCGGGACTGTCAGGGCGCAAATGGCCTCAGCATCGCCAAGAAGCCACAGTCAGGCTGATTCGTGGCGTCGAAGTCCCGAGAATGGTGTTTTGGCGCGCTGCAGACTCTTCAACTGGTTGTCTCCCAACAGGGTACTTCCCTCAGCGGGAAAGAACGTTGTGGGGGCCAACGTATGAAAGGGGGTGCATTCCATCATCGCTGATGCGTCATGGGATAAAACTGGTCCTCCTCCTCCTCCTCCTCCTCCTTCTCGCCATCTTCCTCTTCCTCGTCCCCCTCCTCCTCCACCTCCTCCTCCACCTCCCCCTCCACCTCCCCCCCTTGCCCTTCCCCGTCTCCTCCTCCTCCTCCTCCTCCTCCTCCTCCGCCTCTTCTCCTGCCTACCGCTAGTCTCCTCGAGGAGCAGAACATCCTTCGGGCGAGGAGCAACAGAGGAGGAGGAGGAGGAGGAGGAGGAGGAGCAAAGGAGCGGCACGTGGGGTTCGGGGGAGAGGGGGCGGGGAGGGCGAGCGCATGCGCAGGGGAAAAGCAAGGTCGGAGGGGCGAGTGGGGGGAGGAGGGGCGACGGGCGTGGAGTGGCAGGAACAGCCAGCATCGACTCGGAACCTCGGATCGGATCGGAACTTGTGCCGAACCGGACAGCGCAAGGCAAACATGGGGCCGCATCGGGCCGCCCGAAGTCAGAGTCGAAGCGGATCGGGCCAGCCAGGGCCGATATCGCATCGGATCGATCGGATCGAAAGGGGCAGTTGGGGAGTGGTGCACAGAGAGGGGTGGAGATGGGCGAGATGACCTGGCCGGCTTCGTGCCTTGGCTGGGAGAGAGGCTCACACTCCAACCCCCCCCGCTTCTCAACTACCGTGCCGTGGGCGGCCCCGCCGCAGGGCGCTGCTGCCGGGGCGGAGGGAGGAGGAGGAGAGCTGGCGACTGCGACGGCGACGACGGCGACGCTGCGGCGAAGGCGGTGACGAAGGCGGCGATGGAAGGCGCCGACGGCGGACGACGACGGCGGCGGACGACGACGGCGTTGGCGGCGACGACGCCGGGCCACCTCAGAGCTGCCGCCTCCCCCGAGGAGAGCCCCAAAGGCACCGATAAGGGCTCTCTTTGGGCGCGCTCTGCCAAAGGTTCTGGGCGAATTCGCATGGGGCACGCGGATCCTGAGGGAAATTGGCCCCTGGATCCTGGGGCTTTCCCCCAGGACGAGCTTTTCATTCTGAATCGTTCGTTGTATGACACTGCTGGGGCCCGTGGAAGGCCCCGAGGGCCCGAAAACAGCGAAAAACCTCCGGGCCCGCTTTCCTCAGGACCCGCTCCCCCCATGGCGATCGAACCCAGCCGCGGCGACGAGGGGCCGGCAGCGACCGCAGCGGCATCGGGATCTTCTCCTCCTCCGGCCCCTGGGAGCGAATTGGCGGCGGGGCGGTACTTACCTGGAGGGGGGCAGAACGGTGCACTTTTCGGGCCCTGCAGGCCCCCTTTTGGGCCCTAAAGGGCCCCTGCAAGGCCCCAAAGGGCCCCCTTTCGGCAGCCCTCGCTGCCCCCCCCCCCCCCTTTATCGCCCCCCAATTTACGCGAGCTCTGCGGGGCCGTCCATGGGCGTCGCTCAATGGGGGGGGGGCCATACACGGGGGAGATGAGGGCCCCTTGGGCCCGAAGGTTTCCCTTTGGGGGCCCCAGCGGGCCCCTCTTCTGCAGCCCCTGCCAACCTCCTGCTGCTCCCGCGAGACGCCCAGGGCCGTCGCGTCGGGCGCTCTCCAGGGGCGTCCACAGGGGGCTGCGCGGCCCCAGGCGCCCAGCGGCGGCGGCTGCGACGGCGGCGGCGAAGGCGGCAGCGACGCCGCTGGCGCGGGCGGGGACGACGACGAAGGCGACGGCACCGACGACGACGCCGAGGGCGGCGCGGCAGCAGCACGACGGGGACGGCGGCGGCAGCAGCTGCCTCCCGCTGGAGGCCTCTGGAGGGGCTCGGAGGCTCGAGGGGCCAAAAACGAAGAACAGAACAACTAAAACTGCAGCCTCGATGGATCGGCGGCGACGCCAGGTGTCCTCGCAGACGTCGAGCAGGCGGCAGATCGA